>JAQMCW010000011.1:14384229-14394347 GCA_030068335.1 Chrysichthys cranchii
CTCACTTCAAATGAGATCAGGGAGATGTGTAAAATGTGGGAAAGAGTGCAAAACTTTGTAGAAAAGCTCCACCCGAAAAAGGCTGTAGCAGTGCGAGCGATGAATCTGTTTAATGCCAAATCCTCAAAAGGAGGCAAAAGCAGCGATCGTTGGATAGCTTCCTTGTTAAAATCGCACGAAAAGAAAAAGATCCCAGTGAGCGACAGACTGCAGTGATTCCGTGAGTTGTAGTGAAAGTCAAACGTCAAAAATGACAGTCCTCTCCCCTCTCCCTCACACCAGCCACAATTCTTTTTAAAGGTAAATTGCAGGTTGTTCTCAGGTGTGGCGGGGTTGAAAAACAAGAAACAGAAACTTGGTCAGAACCGGAGAAAGCAAACACGGGAATAATAAGGTTTGGCAAGAGCGCAGAAAATGTGAACTAATGCTCCCTGAACTTGGCGTGCTTGCATGAGTCTATTTATAGCTCCCGCAATCAGTCCCAATCCGGTACACCTGTCGCCACCAATGTGACGCACCATGTCGTTGCGGAGGAAAACCAGGAAGTAGTCTTTAGCGCACGAGTTCTCTGACACGCACCACTATTGAGAGTGCTCAGAACAGGTGCAAATTAATGACAGTTTTATGTATTTTTACTTTATATTTTGTATTACATTTTGTCATTTTCATATAAATATTTCTGGGTTGTAGAACAAATTATCTGAGTTTCTATTATTTCTTCTGGGGAAATTCGCTTTGATATACGAGTGCTTTGGATTACAAGTACATCTCCGGAACGAATTATGCTCGCAGTCCACGGTTCCACTGTATGTAAGATATGTTTGTGTGTTGGAATCATTTATTTCTATGACTCTTTATGTATATATTTATATAAATTCATATAATTATGAAATTTGTTAAATGTGTAATGTATTTATGTTTAATGAGATCACTCTCATTCATCATATCTTGAGACCTTGGTGTTCTATACATTTTTTGTGTGATAATTTGTTTAGTTTTAAAATAGTGCATCATAAAATTTTGATCCTCAATAAAGGCAAAGCAGATCTACTTCATCAGCTTCTGCTGGTGTATATATATAGTTTTAAGCGATATTTTAGTGTCCGACTTCTCAGACAAAAGCTTTGTGCAACTCCTGCTTTTGCTGTCAGGTTTATTGCTGGTCCTATTAAAATTGAAGAGGATCAGTCAGAAGCTACTCTTTCTACCTTTTCACCTAGTGGTCAAATCAGGAACTGAATTTTTTTTTAAGACGTTCTCAAGTGAAAACTCCTGTGTGTTTACAGATGTGTTGGCGCACTGTGAGCGAGTGAAGCCGATTTTGGACCTGGTGCATAAGATCATCAGCACTGACTGGACAGTGTCTGACTGCTTGCTGCCCCTCACTTCGCGCATCTACATGCTGCTACAGAGGTGAAGGGATTCTTCTTCTTCAGTTTGGCATGTCATTCACTCACTTTTCACTGAAAATTGTTTTTAAGGTATATCTGTGCGCATTACGGAATCATTATTGATTGCTCCTCAGGCTCACGTCAGTGATAAACCCTCCGGTGGACGTCATCGCCTCGTGTGTTAACTGCCTCATCGTGCTCGCTGCACGGCAACCTGGGAAGGTAGGCGGGGCCGAAAAGCCATTCTGAATGAATGTTTATCTTATTAATGTTAATATTACAGCAAGTTCTTTTGTCATACTTCTGTACATTTGTAGGTTTGGTCCAGTCTGCAACACACTGGCTTCCTGCCCTTCGCATCCACCCCTCTCACCAACATGGCACAGACCATCAGGTGAGCTCCATAAACTTATTAAACTGAAAGCTCGCACACAACCAGCACTATTGGGAAAAAATATATATATGTCAGGGTTGTGGTAATATTTACACCATATAATTCAGTATCTTATTTTATTTTATTTTATTTCTAGAACGCTAAGACCGTTAGCCTTTTTTCACCTCACTGACTGATGAACTGACTAATCCACTGCTTAGGAAATCATTCTGGAAATGTGAAAATATTTCGAAGAAATGTTCACCAGTGATCCAGCCATGTTCCTTTTTTTTTAATTGAAATTTTTTTTTAATATATGATCTTATTCCAGCTTATCACCGGAAGTGTTTGATTACCATGTATTAATTCAGATCTTTAATGAACAGGGTGCTGGCGATTATTTAGTGATGAACTCATGACCTGTGTTTGTCCTGACAGTCCTTTTGTCTCTTTTTCTGTTTTCTCACTGTCAGTGCTGAAGGCATGAAGGCGGGGAACTATGGTAACCTGCTGGTGCTGATCGAGCAGCCGCGAGGAGAGTACGCAGTCACCATCGCCTTTTTGAGACTGGTGACCACGCTCGTCAAGGTAAGGAGCACAGCCACCAACCCAGAAACGACACGTGTCAGTGAAATTTGTGCTGCATATCAGAGAGTATCTTTACTTGGATTACAGTTTTGCTTCGATAGATGATGTGACTGAGGCAGAAACCAGTGATGCTTCTTTAAATGCAGTGGTACCTCAGTACTCGAACTCACTGGAACCCGAATTTCTTAAAAGTGGAACCAACCAGATCACAAAAAAATGACCTAGAACTCGATCTGAATCTCAGAAGTTGAACCGTGATCGCCGACCTAAGATAACTTGTACGCACTGGGAAATCAGTTACGCAGCACTCAGCTGTCTGTCAGCGAAAACAAAGAGTAATGCTTCAGTCTCAGCCTCGCATTCGCTGTTATAGCATCGTTTGTTGGTGATAGTGCTTTTTTATTGAAAATATCAGGTAATACACTTTACTTTATATCATTTTGGTAGCCATTGCTCACCAAAAAGTTTTATTATTACACAGTAATAATAAAAATAAACAATGAACTGCATGGCATAGTATGATTCAAGGTAGTAGTGCTGTGTCTGGGTTTATGAAAAAGGTGTCCTGGTTTTTTTTTTTTAACTTTACCCTGTCAGAGCAGTGAGGCGATGCGGGCACAATCCAGGCTGCAGTCAGACGTAAAATCCATTTCAGGCTTTATTTAGGCTCCAGGCAGAAGTACATGAGACGTCAGGCAAACTCATAGTCGAAGAACAGGCAGGATAACCGAACTGCGTACACCACCACGAAGGAACAGAGTATAATCATAAACCGAATAACAAGCAAGAGGGTCAGAACCGGAAGAGAATACAGACGCCCGCACCTGGGGCGAATCCTCGCGCATGCGCCCGCAGCGCCGCTGCTGGGAGTGATCAAAGTGGGTGCGCACGTGCTCTGTGTGGGCGGATCCATGACATACTCATTGTTTGGATACATTTATTTTCATACTTTACAAATTACTGTTTTGATAAATGTGCTTAGATGTGTTTAGTATATAAAAAAAAAAACAGATTTCGGTGTAATTTTTTGGGGCTGGGAACCAATTAATTGGTTTCCCATTATTTCCTATGGGGAAAATTAGATCAGGATTCAAACTTTTTAGGAATCGAACCTGAGCTCTGAACAGATTAAGTTCAAGTCCCAAGGTACCACAGTATTAATAAAATACATCTGTATTGATTAATGCCAATTTGATCTGTGTCTGTCAACAGAATTTGTGATTCAGTCTCAGGTCTGAGTTTTGCTAGTTATAATCGATGTGTGTGTGTGTGTGTAGGGTCAGGTGGGCAGTACTCAGAGCAGGGGGCTCATTCCATGCGTACTTCTGGTTCTGAAGGAGATGCTGCCTACCTACCACAAGTGGCGCTATAACACACACGGTGTCCGAGAGAAGATTGGTGAGACTTGCACACACCTCGTTCTGATTTCACCAACAGATTACATAGACCAAGCTCTGATCAGTAGTCCGAAACACAATCTAAGATTCTGTCCCGTAAATAATTAGGTTACATAGAGTATTGAATGAGGGGAGCTCGCAAACACACACACACACACACACACATACACACGGATGATGTCATGAGAGTTCCTGCTCATAAACATCCAAAAATGCTGTTGATAGTTTTGTGACTAAAAACGGATTAGTCCTGGTAGGACTAATGCCACTTTTGGAGACACTTTTCAAAAACTTGGTTTTGTTACTTACTCACTTACTTACTTATTTATTTTTAATGACTTCTGTTGTAAAGTTCTCCTGCACACTCTTTGAATTTATTCATGATGCAACAAAAGTTAAGCTCAGAGTACTAGATCTGTATAAATTTAACATGAAGCATGTCAACAGTAATGCCAAGAAAGTAGCACCTAAAATAATCACTGACAAATGGACGGAGTAAAAGGAGGTGACAGAAAGGTGCATTTTACTGTTTTAATCATTATATATTTCTTGACTTCCCTTCAAGTAAGATTCAAATGTTCAAATTTGGTCTCCTTCAGGTTGCTTGATTCTGGAGTTGATCCATGCAATCCTTAATCTAAGCCCTGAGGGGGAGTCACAGGGAAGGTATGGCAACCCATGAACATCGCAAGTTTTACACACATACACAATACACTTCAACCTATCTTTGAGATGAACCTCAAAAAGTGTAATGCTCAATAGTTTGTGTACCCTACAGAGTGCACTGGGTAAACAGCGCTTCCTCTTGCATATATAAAGAATCGCTATTTAATTCTTAATACCTGTCCTGTTGACATGTGGCTTTGTGCCATACCTTTGTTCAACCTGTGTGGCCGTTGGTCATATGGATATACATGTATGTTGCTTATTGGGTCTAAAATTATTATTATTTGTCTTATTATGAGACTCATTGTGTGCGATGCTTGACCTCTGCAGCACTCCCAGCCTACAGTCTCTATGCATCTACAGTCTGGCGAACACTGAAGCAGGCCAGGCCGTGGTGAACATCATGGGTGTGGGAGTGGACACTATCAACACAGTGCTAGCGGCTCAGCCCAGCAGGTAGGCTCGTGTGTGTGTGTGTGTGTGCGCGTGTGGGTGATTGGCAGGAGATTTCATGTTAGGGATCTTTCTACCTACAATCCACTATAGCTAGATAATGTGATGATAAAGTTGTTATCTTGGTCAAATTTTGGTCAAATTTTGGTCAAATTTTCCCCCATTTTTCTGTCATTTTTATTTCAGAATTTAGTTTAACTTCCTTTTAAGTGTTAAGTTTGTAATGTTTTTGAAGATCATTCGGATCGCTCATCATACTAATACACCTAACGTAGTTTTTTATGAAAGTTTTTTTTCTTTTTTGCTTCGGCTACTTGGTGGTGGAGGCATTATGGAGGCGGGGTTGCTCGTCCAAGATTCTTGTTAACGCACAAATGAGTGGCCGAATTTTTGTAGGATTTATAGGAAATCATCGTTGTAATCAAGAGATGAACTGATTAGGTTTGGCATTTGATCCAAACAGGATAAAGATCACAGCAAGATCAAATGTCTGTAATAATTTTTCTGTAATAGCTTCCATTCAGTTTCAAGTATTTTTAAGGGTGTTTGTCTGGGCATAGACTTGTTGGTGAAGGCATCTCCTCTCTCTCTCTCTCTCTCTCTCTCTCTCTCAGCAGTGGGAGTTGTGAAGGTCCTGGTCAGGTGTTGATTCAGACAGTGAAGTTGGCCTTCTCCGTCACGAACAACGTCATCCGCCTGAAACCACATTCAGACACTGTTTCTCCTCTGGAGCAGGCACTCACACAGCATGGTGAGAACACATGCACACACATTTCATATTGTAAAACATGACCAAATATAGAGATGTATAACTTACCAAATCCTTTTGCTAAGGCGATTATGTGTATTACGGCTGCATATACAGTAGCATAATGCTTATCTGATATCTGTAGACTTGTTTGCTCTATTAACCGCAGTCCCAGTGCAGTATTAAAGACGCAAACCTTGCCTCGACTGATTTGACTGTATTTATAAATTTAATTGCACATTTGACTTCTTTGCATCTGTAAATCTGTTTTGTTTTGTTTTTTTCTGTTACAGGTGGCCATGGAAACAACCTGATAGCAGTTTTGGCCAAGTACATTTACCACAAACATGACCCTGCTCTGCCGAGACTCGCCGTTCAGCTGCTAAAAAGACTTGCCTCGGTAAAATTCAGTCTTAATTACAGAATTCTGTTACAAACACGTGTTTACTAACTGTGTTGTTATTATTATTATTACTATTACTACTACTACTACTCTGGACACTTTAAAATATGAGTGTCAGTAATCAATGTTTTTAAAGAATGAATAGGATTTATTCTAGTGTAATAGATTTTATTTTAGTATTTAAATGGGTTCTCATTTGTGTGTTTGTCTGTTTGTATCTTACAGTGCTACTCTGGTTGATTTTTCCATTCAGAGCTATATCAGTACTGTACTTTATTTTAGAGTATTATGTTTCAGTACATAGTGTAAAATTCAGCGGTCTGCATGCACAAGACAGTGAAATCTCATTCTGTCTCACTCTGTGTGTGTGTGTGTGTGTGTGTGTGTGTGTGTGTGTGTAGGTGGCACCCATGTCAGTGTACGCATGTTTAGGCAGTGATGCAGCAGCCATAAGGGATGCATTCCTGCGACACATGCAAAGCAAAACGGTGGACCTGCGCGTCAAAGTCACCATCTTGGAGTTTCTCACTGTTGCCGTGGAGACACAACCTGGTCTTATTGAGCTCTTCCTCAACCTCGAAACCAAGGAAGGCAGCGAGGGGACAAAGGTCAGGATTCAGCTAAGTGTTGGTCCTTGATGTTTGAATGATTTTTCCTGTTTATTTTCAGCGCGGATTGTTCAAGTCTCAGGTCTGATTTTGACAACACACTTTCAAATCCAACCTCAAACATTCTCGTTCTCAGATCATTGATTCATGGTTGATGTCCCCAGTTATACTATTTTAGCTCATCAGTCAGAATCAGTTTTCTTGCCATGAGTTAGTGCTTTTGTGGTTAATAAGCCTTGAACAGTTCCTGATTCTGTGCCAAAGCAGTTTGTGCGTACTAGTGATCTGAATAATTTTCTTTCCGTCAGGAGTTCTCACTGGGTGAGTGGAGCTGTCTGTCCGTGGTTCTGGAGCTGTTGGACTCAGATGTGCAGAACCAGTCATGGTGTCCCCCGCTATTGCAGCGGGCGGCGCTCGCCTTCCTGCATGCACTGTGGCAGGACCGCAGAGAGAGCGCACTGTCTGTACTACGCAGCAGGTGCCCACACACACCCCATATATTTACATTCTGTTACAGTTTATTTTCCTCTGAGGAAAAATAAATAAAATAAAATAAATAAATACCTGCTTCCTTGTTTTGTTGGGCATTTGGTTAAGCAGTACATGCCATCTGCATTTAAATTACTGACAAAAAGGCTAACTGATGGCAAATTTTACAGCAGTCATGTAAACTTGGCCAATTTGGCCAATTCCTCTCAAAAGTTATGCATATTCTTATTATTACTTGTCTTTTGTCCTCAGGAAGAAGTTCTGGGACAATCTGACGGCCCCGCTTTTCGGGACGCTTCCTCCACCATCAGAGACCACAGAGGTGAAATTTAATGTCGATATTCAAAGTCTATCATTCATGTCTGTCTATTGACAGGGAGACTATAGATATAAATGGATGGATAGACAGAGATGGAGAGATGGGTAGATTTTTATAGTGAACATTAAGAACCCTTGCATAAACGATGTACAACAGCTAGCCTCGTGGTGTACTTCCATACCAATATATCGTCACACCCTTACTTGTGCTTTGTACCAATAATTTATTATATCATTATTATTAATATCAGCACAGCTCTAACTGTTGCGTTTGCGATTGATGTTTGCGTAGTTTTAATCTGACTTTTGTTGTTGTTGTTGTTGTTGTTGTTGTTGTTTAGCCATGTGTTTTGGAGTCTTGTGCCTTTGTAATGAAGATCATAGGCCTGGAGATCTACTATGTTGTCAGGTAAGATGACATTACACACTGTTGCGCAGTGAATGTTGTGGGGAAACATAGTGTTAGACATAATTGTGTGCCTTTTTCCTACACACGTGTAGATGCACATACAGTTTGTTATGTGATGACTGTTTTGTATTTTCACATACACACAGCTGATCTGAATGATAGAATTTATAATAATTTATTTTATGATATTAATTTATTTATTTTTATGAGGTACATTCATAGTGTGTGTGTGTGTGTGTGTGTGTTGCAGCGGTCAGCTGGAGGACTCTTTGAAAGCTGCACTGCAGCGCCTCAGCTCCAAGCGCCGCTATGAATTTTGGTCTCAGTATGTCAGGGAGCTGGTGTGTGTCGCCTGTGAGGATGAGGAGGGAGGGGTGAGGTCACTGCCCGAGACTCAGATGCTAATTTCGGCCTGGAGGACTCTACTCATACTCTCCACTAGCCATGTAGGTGCACTACACTCGGGCATACTCGTATGACCGTGCACTACATAAAACACAGATCACCACACATGAAGGTGAAATATACTTGCGCTCATAATCTCAATCATCCATATGAGTGCACGATGCTTGAATACACTTCACAAAATATTCACAAAATATACTCCTGCATATTCATCTCCTTCACCCTGCTGAGTTCAGTATACTCATGCTTGCTAAAAAATTCCCATCAGCCAAATAGGTGTACTGTACTCTCCGTCAGTTACGTTATGTACAAAACGCGCTAACGTGGTACTGCAGTATATTGCACAAACCTTAGGCTGTATAGTGTACATAACATTTCACTTATTCAGTTTGTAAAGTAATGCAACAAAGCACAGTACTGCACTACACTACAGTGTTATTCTGATATGCGTTATGCTACAGACTGAGCATAGTATATTACACATAATTTCCACAATCTGTGTTTTTCTTGTGTGTGTGTGTGTGTGCGCGCTCATGTACAGTCTGATGTATTGCACCTTAAGGAAGACTCTGTTAGGCGGAAGCTCTTCATGGATGTCCTGGAAGGGACCAAAGCTACAGTGAGTCATTCTTTTCTCCCCCTCTCTCTCGAAGTCATACACATTGTATGTAGTAGTGTGTGCAACACATCTACATGCATTTCCACGTTCATTAATCATTCACACTAGCAAGCAATGGGAACGTGTTTGTTTTCTGTACTAGACTATAAAATGGTTATGCAGGAAAATTGATCTGAATTATTGACAGCCCACTTACATTCTTCTCCTACCCCGGACTCGTGTGTGTCTCTCTGTCACAGTTACTGATGCCCCAGTCTGGAGCATGTCTGCGTTTGGGCTCCATGATGGCCACCTTGCTGCTCATCATCCTCAGACAATGGAAAAGGTATGTGTTTTCAATGGTATTTTATAAATTCATTTATGAAGTTATTACTATGCTTAAACATATTGTCCTAACGTTTTAGCTCTCTCTCGCTCTCTCTCTCTCTCACTCTCCCTCTCTCTGTCTGTTAGTGTGATGGTATCAGCTCCAGCCCTCCTTCCTCCCCTCTCTCTGATGTTAGAGAGTGTACTTCAGGCTGATCAGCAGTTGATGGAGAGAACCAAAGCCAAGGTCTTCTCTGCTCTCATATCAGCTCTGCACATTCAGGGCCTTAATGGTGAGGTTGTGCCTTAGAGTGTGGGAGGAGAAAAAAAAGAACAGCCAGAACTAAATACACCCAAAGTGTAATTGCAGTTGTAAATTAGCAAGTCTCTGTATGTTTATATACCATATTGATTATTGTTTATTTGCTCAGGAGGAGAGATTACCCAGCTGCCTCAGCTGTTACTGTGTGTGTGCGAGACTGTCCAGGATGAGGCCATGGCTTTGATTGACAGCACACGTCACATGATCCAGAAGGGTGACACCCAGGAGGACAGCATGGAGACAGATGCACCACGCAGCATCCAGAAAGACCAGCGAGACTCTGTGAGTGTGTATTTGGGGTGTGTTTGTATGAACAGGTGGATGTTTGTGAGCTGAGTAGTGTGTTTGTGTATGTTGGTATGTGTCTGTGTATTGGTTTCTCTGTCTGTGTATGTAGCTGCCTCTCTGTCTGTTTGTGCTTGCGTCTCTATCTATCTGAGGCCTGTCTCTCTGTCTGTCTGTGGCGCTGCCACCTTGTCTGTCTGTCTGTGGCGCTGCCACCTTGTCTGTCTGTCTGTGGCGCTGCCACCTTGTCTGTCTGACTGAGGCGCTGCCACCTTGTCTGTCTGACTGAGGCGCTGCCACCTTGTCTGTCTGACTGAGGCGCTGCCACCTTGTCTGTC
>JAQMCW010000011.1:14394447-14405418 GCA_030068335.1 Chrysichthys cranchii
CTGTCTGTGGCGCTGCCACCTTGTCTGTCTGTCTGTCTGTCTGTGGCGCTGCCACCTTGTCTGTCTGTCTGTCTGTCGTGGCGCTGCCACCTTGTCTGTCTCTGTCTGTGGCGCTGCCACCTTGTCTGTCTCTGTCTGTGGCGCTGCCACCTTGTCTGTCTGTCTGTGGCGTTGCCACTATGTCTGTCTGTTTGAGGCGCTGCTCTGAGTGTCTCTGTCTGAGGCGCTGCCACCTTGTCTGACTGTTTGAGGCGCTGCCACTATGTCTGTGTGTTTGTGGCGCTGCCACTATGTCTGTTTGTTTGAATCGTTGCTCTCAGAGTGTCTGTCTGTCTGTGACGCTGCCACGCTGTCTGTTTGTGGCACTGCCACCTTGTATGTCTGTCTGAGGCGCTGCTCTCAGAGTGTCTGTCTGTCTGTGACGCTGCCACTCTGTCTGTTTGTGGCACTGCCACCTTGTCTGTCTGTCTGAGGCGCTGCCACCTTGTCTGTTTGTGGCACTGCCACCTTGTCTGTCTGGCTGAGGCCAGACATGTATTGATCAATGTATTGAATCTATGTTCCTCTCTTTCTTTCTGTGTCTTTTGCTGTATAAGGTGTGCGTGTTAGCGCTGCACCTGTCTAAAGAGCTGTGTAGGGCTGATGAAGACGGTGAGCAGTGGCTGCAGGTGATGAGGAAGCTTCCTGTCCTGCCCTCGGTTCTTAGTGCCCTTGAGCTCAGCTTGCGCTCCAAACACAACCTCTACTTCACTGAGGCAGCTCTCCACTTGCTGCTCACTCTTGCTAGAACTTCACAGGTACCCCCACACACACACACACACACCACAATGTAGTGCATCAAGACATAGTTGTTCTTTTGTATGTACTTATGGCCTACTTTTATGATGTTTATGCTAAGAAAAAAGCATGTCACTCTAGTGATTTGTCAGCTAAAGTAGAATGGAATTACTTTCACAAAACCATACAACTGAGTACAAATGATAAAACGGGTGTAATTGTGGTCGTGCTCCGCTTCTGTAGGGGGCAGCAGCAGTAGCAGGTGCTGGAGTGATTCAGAGCATCTGTCTCCCTCTTCTCAGTGTGTATGAAGGGCCGGCTAATGGAGCCACACAGGTAACCATGTTTCCATCACTACGGTATAAACCATTTCAGTACTTTATCAATCATCAAGCAAATTTTATTTAAGTTCAGAATGATGTTGGATTGAGGATTTAAATACCTAGTATTTCCAAAATATAGCTTTTTGTTTCCTGGGTGTTCTTGGCTATCTGCTTTTCTGTTCATTGATTGCTTTGCTAGCTACTTAGCACAGTGAATATACATTATTAATGACAATTTAAATGATAAACCTGAATAAATGATTACACAGAGAATTATTCTCTGTAGTGGTGTTTTTGTTTTTTATTTTCTTTAATTTGTCGCCTGTCTGTTGTTGAAAGGACGTAGGCTATTGAAAACGGTAATGAAATGCAGGTTTTTAAGCTTGCTGATGCTCAGCATCTCAGTGTCTGCTCATGTTTCTTTCTCTATTGGTTCACTTGCTTTTGAAACTCTCTTCCTCACTTAGGCGTTCTCTCGTAAGCCCGTGGACGCCCCCTCCTGGCCCGGTGTGTATCGGCTCTGTCTGTCCCTGATGGAGAGTCTGCTCAAGACACTGCGCTACAACTTCATCAACGAGGCACTTGACTTTGTTGGAGTTCACCAAGAGCGCATCCTCCAGGTGTGTCCATGTAAATGAGTGTGGACACAGTTGATCAGAAACATTTTTATATCTTTGAAATAGACCTTTGTGGGGGTTTTTCCTTTTTTTTTTTTCTCTCTTTTGTTATTTGCTAATATACAAATACAATGCAAATTGCTATGGTATAAGAGGGACTAAAAACACTCGGGGTGTCCTATTATTGAAAAATAACTTTTGTTAAGTGACAAATAAATCAACTCCATTGCATTTCATTCAAACAGTTCAGCTACTAGTCTCCCTGTATGCAATTATTTGCTTCGAAATAATGTACAGGACCTGCAGTTTATTGGGGCTGAGACTGAAATAGTGTCTCAGTGAATGTAGTGAAAATGTGACAATATGGAGTATGTTAATGTGTCCATCTGTGTTTCAGTGTCTGAGTGCAGTGCGTACAGTACAGAGTCTAGCATGTTTGGATGAAGCCGATCACACAGTGGGTTTCTTGCTGCAGCTGTCCAGCTTCTGTAAAGAGTGGCACTTTCACCTACCACAGCTGCTCAGAGATGTGCAGGTATTCATGAGTAAACACACACACACGCGCGCACACACAGCGTTTCGGGTACTGCAGGCTTAGGGTATACACTAGCAGTTAAGCGACTACTAATTTTTTGCTAGTTGATGAGAAATTCAAGAAAATAGTCAACGAGTCTTCTTTTTGATAGAAAACAGTTTTTTGCTTTAACTATTTCATTCTGTTTTATTTGTGTAGCAAATAACACATCAAAATGCACTTCAGTTAAAAGCCACACACAGGATACAAATACAATATTTATGCTACACTGTTAACAACAGAAGTACAAATAATCTGTGCGTCAGCTTTTTATTCGCTACTGAATGGAGGAGGTGGTGTCTACAGCAGCATTTGGGAGGTTTTTCTTCCATGTTCAACTCTTTCACTTGGCATGAACTGGGTTTGGCTTTAAACTAGATGAGGGAGGTTGGATAGTGATGTGCAACCCATAGCTCCATACGCTGGTCAGATAGAGCTGGTCACAATGAAGTTCACACTGCCCCAGGGCGAGGGTTTTATTTCAGTTTTACTCACTCGCTCATCTTCTGCCACTTAATCCTGTTCAGGGTTGTGGGGTTGGCGGCCTAAGGTTGTCCTGGTGCCAAGTGCATTAATGGATACCCTTATTTTCGAACATGGTGTTTGTCATGACCAGATTGTGATGAGCACAGAAGTCCAACAACAAAACACCAATTGGGTTCAGATTGGAGAGGTCATTCCTCCCAGTCACCCCCACTCCAGGTCGCACTGTCTCAGCCCACATGGGTGTTGAAGTCTCCCAGCAAGACTAAGGAGTCCCTGGGGGGGCACTGTCTAGCATACCCTCCAGAGAGTCCAAAAAGGGTGAGTACTCTAAACTGATGTTTGGTGCATATGCACTAACAATAGTCAGGACCTATCCCCCTACCTGAAGGTGGTGGGAGGCTGTCCTTTTGTCTAATGGAGAGAACCCCAACGTGTGCGCACTAAGCTGGGGGGCAACTAACATACCCACACCTGCTCGGTGCCTCTCTCCATGGGGAACTCCAGAGTGGAATAAGGTCCAGCCCCTCTCGAGAGGATTGGTTCCAGAGCCCAGGCTGTGTGTTGAGGTGAGCCCAACTATATCTAGTCAGTACCTCTCTGCCTCGTGCACCAGCTCAGGCTTCTTTCCCACCAGAGAAGTGACGTTCCATGTCTCAAGGGCCAGAGTCAGCAGCTGGGGATCAGTCCGACTAAACTTTAGCTTTAGCTACCACCCATTTCACACTACACCCCCAACCCCTATGGCCCCTCTCACAGGAGGTGAGCCCATGAGAGCATGGGCTCATGTATTCTTTTCGGGCTGAGCCCGGCCGGGCTCCATGGGCCAAAGCCCGACCACCAGGTGCCCACCGTCGTGCCCCTCCCTCAGGCCTGGCTGCAGAGGGGGACCCCAGTAACCCATGCCCTTCCCAAGTCTGGACCTTCACCTTGGATCTGTTTACCTTGGGTGACCCTACAAGGGGCTTTTGCCCCTGACAACATGGCTCCTAAGATCATAATGTCACACAAACTCCTCCACCATGATAAGGTGGCGATTCAAGGTGGAGCCTATTTTAGTTTTATTTAACACAAATAACTGCAGGAGGAGAAAAACTCGTGTGCATACACCTCATAGCCTAGATTTGTGCAGTTGACTGTAGAGTAATTTGTGACTAGTATAGTACATTTAGCTGCTTCCTTTACCATTTGCCTCACTTACCCACAGTAGCGACTAATGGATAGTCTATGCAACCCCTGGTATACATGTTAATGTAACAATGTATGTAAACACATGTATATACTTTTTTCTTGTCAACCACCCAGGACTATTCTAAGTGTTTGGTGTTTTTTTTTGCCTTGCAGGTGAATCTCTGTTACCTGTGTCAGACATGTACATATCTTTTGCACAGCAAGAAAATGTTACACCATTACCTCCAGGTGAGATACTCTCGATCAAATAAACATACCCACATGTTCTACCAGAGTTACTTTTGGCTTCTGAACATCATGCTTTCCTCACAGGCAAAAAATGGAGAGGCTCTACCGCAGAGGTCACGGCCACAGCAAGCTCTACAGCCTGTGGCTAAAGAGCAGCCGTCACTTGGAGAGCCAGAAGAGGTGGAGTCTAAAGCTCTGCAGGCGGTGCAGTGCAGTCTTCTGAAGATTCTCAGCAAAACTCTGGCGACATTACAGCACTTTACACCAGACTGCTGCCAAATCCTTTTAGATCAGGTACACACACAGATGGAAATAAGGACAGTTTTATGAGTGGCTTAAGATATATACAGTAGCAAGGACTATTCTTCATTTGTCTGAAATTATATTTTGATTTACAACTATTGAGTATAAGAAAGGGTAACTTAGCTATTATCATAAGTCTTCCATTTGGCCTGGCTGTTATTAATGCATGTACAGGTAGTCCTCAAGTTACGATGGAGATGCGTTCGGCCACACCCACCGTAAGTCGAAAATATCGCAAGTCGAGCAACTGTGTTGAACCACTTAGCCTCATTTGGGTATCTCAGCCTAGCTTATGTAACCAAATTGATATTTAATGTTTATTATTTATTGTTTTTCCTGTTCGTTTGAAACTTCACTAACATCTCAAATGTTCTTTCATTTGATTAGTTAAAATATTTGTGTTCAGACCACAGTCCCATTTAAGAAAAAAGTGCAATTTAGAAGCGCGTGTATTAGTCGCTTTAAGACTGTCAGCAGCCTTTGTTTACTTCCTGATTGATGCAGAGGGGCATGTTTAATGCTGCTCGTGCTGAAAATGAATTGTAAAGTTGTAATATGGTAAAGTGAGCAATAGTGTTGTCCTGTTGTGTTTTAGTTTTAAAGAATATGTATTTATGTTATCAGTTGAAGTTCAGTTGTTTTAATATATATTTTGTAGAGTTTTTTGTCATGCTCCACGGGGCTACGAGCTCTTTATGTGCTCGGTTAAGAGAGAGACCGATATTTCATGCTGTGGAGCGAGATAACGTTTAAGCGAGATTTCATTTGAATCACATTTCTGTTAAAAGAGAGAGTTTGCCAGATAGATCCACACAACCTGTATGATGTAGGCAGCCGCACTGTGTCTCTGAGCTCCATCTAGACACGACACCCCGCTACACAAATATTGAGCTCTGGCTACAGACAGCCGCCACTGAAGCTGTTCTGTTAATAATTACAAAAAATCCTGAGGTAATGCACTGTACAGTACACCGATACACAAGGTAACTCTGAGTTATGGGAGAGAGTGGGGCATTTCCGGGCGTCATCTGAACATCCGCGTACGTCATACGCTGGTACGCTGACCTGCCAGTGATGCCTGCTTGCGAATCTTAAATATTTTGTAATTTTTTTAACAATTTTTAGCGGATCACGGTCATCAGTGTAACTTCGAAAAATCGTACGTCGGTCCATCGTAACTGGGGGAGCACCTGTATTTGTACTTAAGTGTGTACGTGTATATTTCTGTATCAGTATTCTTTCCACATTCAATCTAATCATTTCCCCAAGCTTAATGTACAGTTGTATTTTTTTTGTTGTTGTTGTTGTTTTTATTTATTTATTTTTTTTAAGACAACCTGAAGTTTTAATGTGTGTGTATATCTGTGTTTGTGTTAGTCTATGGACCTTGCAGAGTACAGGACTTTGTTTGTGTTGAGTTTCACGACGCCAGCCTTTGATTCG
Organism: Chrysichthys cranchii; assembly: GCA_030068335.1. Classification (NCBI taxonomy): domain Eukaryota; kingdom Metazoa; phylum Chordata; class Actinopteri; order Siluriformes; family Claroteidae; genus Chrysichthys; species Chrysichthys cranchii. The sequence continues at coordinate 14,400,387 of JAQMCW010000011.1, forward strand.
GATGTCGCGCCATCGTTTGGGACTCTGCTGGCCACCATCAACGTGGCGCTGAGCATGCTGGGAGAGGTAGCGTATTCAAATTCGCACCATGTATCTTTCATTCATATGGTTATCGCCTCATGAAGTAAAGGTCCATTACTCTCTAAAGCATGCTCAAGTCAAATTCAGTCCAGCTGCCACGCGATCCTGCACTAAATATCAAAATGTTCACTAATGACAAAACCACAGAAATATAACAACATTTTTAAGGAATATTTAAAATGATAATGTCAAGGGAAAAGCTTTGACATTCCTAATAGAGTTATTCCTTTGTTGAAATTTGTTTTTTGTATACTTTCTACCCGCAGATAGAGAAAAAGAAGGAGCCAGTGGTGTCGTCTGAGGAAACGCAAGCAATGAAGTAAGGAGAAAATTGAACATGACATGAATATTGCATGCTGCTGTTATTGGTACGGGGGAACTTTTAAATAGCCAGCCCACCCTTTGTCCTGTTAAGGGGCATAATCATTACTTAATCAGATGTGGAAGTTTTCTATTAGCACTTAAAAGCTATTTAATGATCTCATTTGATATGTATAGTGATTTTAACAATAGAAATTGAATCTAAGCAGTTTGACTCAGAAATCCAGGCAATAGTGGTAAGGAAAACTCCCTGAGACATCAGGCTGAGACCCTGAGAGGAACCAGACTCAAAAGGCAACCTGTCCTTCTCTGTAGTGCCAACATGGAGTTTTGTATTTTTATGTTAATTTTGCTAATATTTCAAATGTATCTGTTAATATTTGAAATCACTGATAAGATTTGCTGCCAGCACCGAGCTGATCTTTAAAATACTTTTGAGTATTTTAAGTCTAAAACCATGTCTAGTCTAAAACCATGAAGGTTTGAGGTTGAATTCTGAAAATAAATAAACAAATAAATAAACAATCCTAGTTGTCTAATCAAAAACTAGGTTTTGGAAGACCCAAAAAAGGCACCGATACAACTCACATTTTTTTCTTTTGTTTGGCAGATTTCTCTGTTTTGATTTTAACCCATGCTCGCTTTCTTCAGGTCCTTGTTGATGTTTTCGATGGAGAACTGTTTCTACGTGTTGATCTCGCAGGCCATGCGATGTCTAAAAGACCCGACTGTTCTGCCCCGAGACAAACAGAGAGTTAAACAGGAGCTCAGCTCTGAACTGGTGAGTCTACTCTGAGCTTTCCATCCACCAGTTTTCATCATCCATCCATTCATTAGTTGTGAGCCATCACTTAAAGGTGTGCAGTGGACAGTTTTATTTATCTTGCATTAGCACTTGAAGGAATTCTGATCAATTCCACAGAACGAGCCACCTGCCACCATCCTAGTGTTGGAAATATGAACAAAACTCACAGTTCCACCATAATCCTGGCCAGGAAAAAAAAACATTTACTGATTAAATGCATCACGCAGCACCACTGAAACATCATTTACACACTAATGTTAATGAATGTGACCTTGTTTGTTCATATGTGACTCATTCCCATCCACAAGAAAGTGTTAAAAGTAAAACTGCTCGCCTCTGGGAATAAAATGTGAATGTTTTGGGGGTTTTTTGGGTCCTGCTACACAACTCTACCACCACACCCAGAAATGCATTAAGATCATTAAATGTTTAAGTCGCCTTACACAATACTGTCAGTTCCGTAGTCATGATTTTTAAAAACATATTTTTTCTTCTCCCACTTGTGTTCCCAGAGCACACTGTTATCGACGTTGTACAGATTTTTCCGGCGAGGATCACCTTCGTCCCCCGCCAGTGGACTTCTGCCTTCCCCCCAGACCAAACCCACCACTCCTGGGTCAAAAGTCACGCAAGAGGGCCAGGAACCATTCATACAGCTTGTCCAGGCTTTCGTACGGCATGTCCAACGCTAGACACACACGCTGAGTCATTCTCATTTGAATCCATGACCATTTTTCAGTCTTAAAAAGACCCACATGCTCACTGTGACATTTTACTCAGTTCTTCTGCTGGATTTAACATTCTTTTTTTTCTTTTTTTTTTCCCCGTGCCAAAGCATAGCTGTACCAAGTTGCTATCTATTTCTGAACCATAGAGATTAGACGGCAGATTTGTAATCATTAAAGTTGCGTATGTAAAGCTTTGGTTGAATTATTTAAGGTGTTCCAGTCAGTTTCGTAACCAAAATGATCCAACATGACACCCAGAAGCCTAGTTTTATAGGCTGGAGTTATATAACTGATCGGACTCAATTTAACAAATTATTGTCACTCGCACTTTAATTTTGTTAAATGTGTATGGGTTTTTTTTTATTGGTCAGCTTGTGGGCACACTGTACCCAATTGAAATGTGTGTGGAGTCAAATTAAGAGACAGTTCTCTCAAAAATGCTGTCTAGCAATAAATCCGTGCGAATGGGGACCGTTTTAAACTAGCATTTACTAAGTCGCATTGAGTGTGTTAATTTTTTTTTTTGTTCTGCGTCAGTGTTCTGAGATAGGGTCAACCACATCCCTGACCAGGATAAAGCAGTTACTGAAGTTGGATGGATGAATGAATGAGTTAATATTAGGATTTTGACTGACATCTGCCATTCCAACAGATGTCTTGTTATAAATATTATGCTTATTTAGGAACCTCCGTCTAATTCTGTGTACCTTTTATTATTTCATGGCTGGTATATTTTACTATAAGTTGTTTACATGTGTTAAAATATACTTGCGTTCATGATTCTTTACGCCTTTTCTATATTCCAGTGTTATTGCCTCATTGGAATGTTTGAACAAAAAAAAAATTCATTTTTGTCAATGTAGTAAGTTTATACAATAATAAAGAATTTATAGGGTGTTATTGTCAGAAATATGAATCTGCATGTGGTGTCACTTTCAGGTCGTCTTTAAGACTTTCTCACCGTAAGCAGAGATTTTAATGGTTTTTTTTGTTTGTAATCTTCAGAATTTCTAGGGCCAACCAAAAGAGCTGACACTGCAAACTCCATGAACTGCTTAAGAATTAGAATTTTAAATTATTTAACTAAATCTAATTAAACGTAATCTCGATTCAAAGCAAACTTGAATGAAAAACACATCAAGCACAGTGGGGATTTGACTAATTGAACTATTGACTACATTCCAGTCACTGTCTGGACAGGTCTTGGGCGCTACACTTAATCTTACTCATCAAATCATAGACCTTGCGTCAGTTTTTGTATATTGTCTAGGCCTTGGTTGAGGACCAGTCTTTAACTTTTGCTTAAAGAGAATCATGCCTTCTGGTCTAGTGGTTCCTTAAGGGTCTCCAGCTTAAAGCCAGTGCTGTTGACAGTTTAGTTTCTGTTGAAATCTTCATATGCTTTTATCATGTGTAAGCTGCTTCTAATAACACTTCCTGTAATAATTAAAGTAGGTCTTTTCTGACTAATTTTGGAGATCTGTAGATGTCCTCTTGCTGGAATTAGATGATGGCACCTGGAGATTCTTGAGACTTGAGCATTGCCAACAAGGCAAGATACCACAGGTGAACAGGGTCATTTTTTTTTAGGCCTACGTCACAATCTACCATTCTATGTAACCTCTAGAGACCATTGTATTTGAAAATCACAAGGAAAATACTCAAACCCGTCCATTTGGCACCAGCAATCAACCTCAGTCAGTCACAGTGATAACATATTTCCCCATTCTGTTGTTTGATGTGAACAGAACTTAAAGCTCTTGACCTGTATCTGCTGGATATGTGTTGCGATGCCACCTGATTGAATAATTGCATGAACACGCAGTGGCAATGTAGTCCTACTAAAGTCACCTGTATGTGTCCCATACAGAGGGGCCCAAAAAAGGTGACACACTACACCATGAAAAATATCTGCATAAATGCTGTATTACACTTCGTCCTATCCAGAGCCCTGGCAGAATGTCATCAAGAGTGACTTTCACATCTCACACTAAACACTGATCCCATAATTCAATTTGGATTTAAAAAAAAAAAATGGACAGACCTAACAACTGCTGAAGTCTGTATACATTTTTTTGGGCCCTTGTGTACATGGCCAAAAGTATGCGAACACCTTACCAATCAAAGCCATGCTTTCTGAACATCCCATTCCAGATTTAGTCCCGTTTAAAGTATAATAACCTCCACTCTTCTGGGTAGGCTTTGCACTAGATTTTGGAGCCTGGCTGTTGGGATTTACACATTCAACCACAAGAACATCAGTGAGGTCAACACTGATATTAAACAAGGCGAACTTGGGTGTCGGCATTCTAGTTCATCCCACTGGTGTTGAATGGGGCTGAGGTCAGGGGTCTCAGACCACTCAAGTTCTTCCAACCTTGGCAACCCATGTCTTCCTGGACCTTGCTTTCTGCATAGGGGCATTGTCATACTGGAACATGTTTGAGCCCATTAGCTCCAGTGAAGGACAACCTCAATGTTCCAGCACAGAAATGTAATCTAGACAGTTGTGTACTTCCAACTTTGAGCCAACAGTTTGGAAAAACCTCACATAGAGGTGGGATGGAAAGGTGCCCACATACTTTTGGCTATATAGTACAGATAATTGTATACCTACAAAGTGCATCTACATATAGGTTTATTCACTGATCATGGTTAATGTTGAGGTGGTTTTACAGCCTGTCCTGGGAACACTTTATCCAGTTGTAGAGTTATTCACACCTAGGGCAATTTAGAGTCACCAGTTAACTTTATATTGGGGTTTACGTAATAAAAATTTAATTAGGTGTAGATATTTTATGGAAATTAAATGTCTGTATATACACGTATATAGCAAAACAAAATATTATATACACATTTTATATATACATACACACATACATTTATACATACATATATGTGTGTGTGTATATATATATATATATATATATATATATGTGTGTGTGTGATATATATATATATATACACACACAGAGTGATCCCTCACCATATCGCGCCTCAAATGTCATGCCTTCACACTATTTATTTAGTTTATTTAACAGGGACATTGCAAATCAACATAGTTACAAATCATTTTGCAGCTGATGTGACGCAAATA
>JAQMCW010000011.1:14573346-14588379 GCA_030068335.1 Chrysichthys cranchii
TCAAATGGGGCTGATTTTGCAGTGTAGCTGCATGTAGTTGAACTTACCTCAATTGGGCTCCAATTATTAAGAAAAAATCGAACAGTCCACTCAAATAATCTATGGATGTCGTCTTAACACAGGATGTTGTAATTTCTCATAATACAAACAAGGCTAATACATCAAAACAAGAAACGACAAGACGATTTCAGAAAAACGCCGCAAATTTCCCACGGTATCCGGCCTCTGCGACAAACGGTCAGCTTACCAAAACGTCGCCCATAGTGTCAAACTTCCGTACTTCCTGATTATCAACGTATTTTCCGGCCAATAATCCATCTTGCGCGTAGCGCTTTAGAATCTTCGGTCACAATAACATCACATCTACCCCTTTTTATGATAACCTCTGTAATCTGTACCCTAAGCTAAATGCTAGCTTTATACAATTGGTACCTTGTCACCTTGTACTTGATATTTTTTTTAGCAGTTTGCAAGATGATGATAATCCTCACAACACAAACACACAAAAAACAAAACAAAACAAAACCAGATACAGATTTGGAACGACCAACTTCTCTTGCTGTGTCTGATAGGGTCGTCCCTTTGGCCTTCATCTGGACAACCTTCTGCCGGAGGGTTTCAGTCACTTTAGAGCGGCTCGACATTCTGCGAAGCCATTGATAACTGGAAAGTAAGTCAGGCTGCCAGTTAAATAGGGTTCATCGGATAATGAAGGAAATTAGCACCAGCTGCCAGATTAACACCAATAACTGGGAGATATCTGAAAGTGTTCTCTAATTTTGATCAGTGCTCTTTTTCAAATATCTCACTGAAGTGTCTTATCCTGTGCTTCTGAACTGATGTACCTCATGACATATGGTTAAAACCCTGCTCTCGTACTCCTGTTTGGATCATTTCCACAGAGGACTACGTAGTGACCTCGACATTTAGGAAACTGTAGGTCGATGTCTAATTTTGATCTCCACTTTGTGTATATTCTAAAACGTAAACAATGGGGAAGGGGGTGCAAATATGTGAAATGAACCATTTTTATTTTATATGTTGATTTACACTTATTAATCCAAGCAGAAGAACTTTCATACCGGGAAAAAAAAATACTTTTAACTACTTTTTTTTGTTTGTTTTCTGTTAAACCGGGTCCATTTGACCCGCAGCCTTCCAGGAGGGTTAAAGGTAAACCGGCATATCCACGTTACGGAAAAGGAAGGATTGAAGAATTCATTTACGTATGAATTTACGTTAGTTACGTAGTGTAGTTTCTGGGGAAAACAAGCTGATAAGGAGGCTGTGAGGCACGCGCGAGCGCTCTGTGTGACTCGGTGTCAGTGAACAGGTGAAGAGACGCTGTAATGTCGCCTCCTCTGGTCAGGGAGAGGAACTGCGTCTCAGTCTGAGGGGAAGAGAAGAGCATGAAGGAGCACAGGGACCCGCACAAACACCGACTCTACACTCGGGTTGGCGTGACCCCAGGAGCGGGACGCCGAGAAGGGGCTTTTCCTCATCACCCCTGACCTGAACATGACTGGACAACAGCAGAAACTTTTCACTTACTTTCTCTTCTTCAGACGAAAGCAAGAGTAAGAACATCAGGTAAGTTACATGGCAATACTAGTACTAGGCAACCTGTGGGATAACAGCTATACGGTGTCTATATATATATATAACAGCTAAACACCATGTTTAAATAAAATTCAAGGAGTGAAATTAATTATTTATTAATTAATATTAATCTACCATTTTAATATTTTAGCCATGTAACATGGCCAACTTGTTTGACTGTTGATAAATTAATATACTCACCACCACCACCACCGCCAACAACAATAATAATAATAACATTAATAATAATGTCAAATGTTGTGCTTTTATGACAGTTAAGCAATCATATCTACTAACAAACAAAGGTATGTTTCACCCTCATTTGAGTGATACCATCAAGGGGACATTTGTGAACATGTAGAAGCCGACGTACCTTATAATCGTGAAGGTAAGACGTCTTTGATCCCCAGGCAGAGAAACGCAGGGATACTTGTCCCTAATCAGGACTTGAACCCGGGTACAGGACCGAGAGCATCGACTTGTAACGACAAGACCACAAAACAGAAATCAAGGGCTCCAGGGTTCAGGACTCCATTGTTCTTTAAGTTTCAAAGCAGAGCTTTAAAAGGGTATCCAATGATGTAAATTATTTTTAAACACATACCGTGTGCATGCTTCCAGGTGAAAAGATACAAAAATGTTGTGATCGTAGGTGAATTACTTTATTGTTAGCATAAATGTGTAAATTGATGGGGAACTGCCATTTTTTGGTTTTTTTTGGGTTTTTTTCTTCTTTTTTGGGGGGGGGGTTGTAAGTGAAATTTCCCCCCTTGTGTGCTGTTTCTATTGCGCTGCCATCAACTCAGCAGACGTCAAGGGTGTAGAATCCAAAACCTGCCTTCAGTGAGGTTTTCAAACATATTTTTGCTCAAAGCAAATTTTGTGAAAAGCAAATCAAAATCTTGGATTAACGAAATTATTCCAGCACTTTATTGTTTATTTAAGGGGTTAAACAATTTCACTATTTAACAAAGAAAATCCATGTTGTGATGAAGCTTTCTGTAAGGAAATGTGACAATCTCTCTTTTATTCTTTCTAATACAACAGTTAGTTCCCGTCCACTAATTTGATTGGATAAAAAGGAATAAGGGACGCCAGCTGAAACCTTCTGATGTACCGGTACTTGAGGTTGACGGGGTGAGGAATGAAGACACAGAAAGTAGCGGATGGAAAGAGCAGAGTTGTTTCTCTTTTTTTCTGTGCTAAGGAGAGAAGGAAGGTTAAAAAAAGTGCATAAATAGTTAGCTGTACACCATGCACAGGGGTAGACAAACACTCATTACCCACTTATTCTCCATAACCTCCTGTCTGCTACGGAGCCCGCATGTGCGGCACTCAGAGAAAACAGTTCATCCCTCCTGATCCACAGCAATCCAGAGTACTTTCCAGCTACCTCTGTGATATCCCTGATAGCCTTCCTTTTTGTGACACATTTGATATCCAGTAAATTGGTGCCATGACTATTAACCCTATCTGTGGAGCTCAAGATCACTTCTGTTTATTTGCAGATAGCCTTGTCCATCCATTCATCCCATCGAACAGTCAGTTTCAGCATAGGATGGTGTTTAAGACATCAGAATAATATCATAAGCCATAAGGGTGGCTATTACATTATCTTCAGGAATCATGTCTACCATGACCCACTTTCAGTAGCCAGCCCTTTGCAGTTCCCAGCTGTTTACATTACTTTAACTTAGTAACTTATATCTTTTCCCCAGATTGACAAACATGATTGACTGTCCTGCTGGATAGAAAAATCAGAATACTAATAATAAACCAAAAGGGTTGAAATAACAGAAAATTAGGAGTTTGAGTGCTAAACCTTTTACACACTAATCATTTCAGTCTCAGAAAGAAAGCGTGAGCAGGGTATAACATGCCTGGTAGACTGTTGTCTTTCATGATCTCCAAGGGATTTGTACCATAATGTTCTAAGCTTTACGTGTTATGCTACAACTTGTTAATAAGTACTCCAGTTATCCATAAACAGTTATCTGTAAAATGAGATGAGCTCAGGTTTTTTTGTGTGTCTGGTCTCAGAGTTAAAGTCAGACTCAGACGTAAAAATATCGGGGGTTGTTCTTTTTGGATATCAAGTAGAGGAGCAGTGCATTTAATCAAATTTAAGTGTTGAACATGTTTAGTAAGTCAGTTGGAAACCTGACTTATAAGTTCCTACATATCCTCTGTATAATGGGTTAATGGTTCACTATAACTTGTTCTTCCGTTAAGATGAGGACGTTCAAATGCAAATCAGAAGTACTGTTGTCAATTTCTGTTATGTTCTCTTGTGACCTGCTTGTAACAAATAGGTTGTTTAGCTTTGCAGGCATTATTCAGGCACTCAGTATTCATTGTTGAGTATTTCTTCAGATTTCTGTCATCTCTAATAGGAATACAAAGGTGTCGGACCTCCATCCTTCATCTTCACCATTTTCATCTGGACTTTCATCTGGATCCAAAGCCCTGAGACTGAGATCATAAATCAAAAATGAACCTTACCTCGGATTTGTTGGACATGATGCTGAAGGCATCGAACCTCTCTCGGTGGCAGTTTATCCAGCGCTACTCCATCCCACCTCTAGTGGCTGTGCCCAGGCTCCCAGCTGCCCTGCTTCCTGTATTTGGTCTGCTGTATGTGCTCATCTTTGGGCTTGCTGTGGTGGGAAACGGGGCTGTGCTGGTTCTCCTGTGCCGCAAGAAAGCACTGCAGTCCCCAAGCACTTTCTACATTTGCTCGCTGGCACTCAGTGACCTTCTCATTGGCATTGTGTGTGTGCCTGCCTCCCTGTTGCAGCACTTCTTTACTAACTGGCTGGCAGGTAAGATTTAAAATTTCAACAACCACAGCAACATTATATAACAACAAAAGCTGTAAAGTCCCAAGCTGCTGCAGCATTCGTATTCAAAAACTATGATTGTGGGTTACATAATGCCTAACACACAAGCTTGCTATGGCACAGAATGCCAGTTTGGTTTTAGGCTCGTTGGGTTTAGTGGACCTGAGAGACCATGTATTGCTTTGTAAGCGACATGTAGAATTTTGTATTTCATTCTTTTTGAGATAGGTAACCAGTGTACTTGAGGGAGTACAGGTGTACAATCTTTGTAGGGTTTGGCAGAAATCCCAAAAAAGAAGGAATTACAGTAGTGTAAACATGAGGTTGTGAAAGTTTGAAGGAATTTTAGAGTACATTTGAAAACATTTAAGGGTTGAAGGTGGGCAATGTTGTAGAGCGAGTAAAAAAAAAAAAAAATCATAAGTGGCCTAATATGGGGCTCAAACAGACATTTGTTCATCTTTATTAAATAGAGGAATCTTATGGACAAATAAATGTACAGGTAGTTGAGGTAAGACTTTGGCCCACTAATATTTTGGAAGAGGTCTTTTAGGGTGTCACATCAGCAATACTGGGAAGTGTTGTCTCAGTGATTGGGCAACTGAGCCAACTTATTATTATTATTATTATTATTATTATTATTATTATTATTACTACTACTACTACTACTACTAGTAGTAGTAGTAGTACCAATAATGTTTTTGGTAATAATGAACTTATATTACTATGGTACTAATATAATATGTTGCAAAAGGTTTTCATGATTGGTCAGGATGACACTCGGTGCCATAAAGCATTCATTATATTTCATGCTAACACAAAATGCAGCTATGCTAATTATGAAAAGAATTAATTCATTATAAACCATCCACCCAGGTGTCCACCAATGAATTATGTAAAAAAAAAAAAAAAAAAAACCTTCATTGAGTAATACTTGAACCTGGTAGGAACCAGACTTGGAATCGAATTTAATACTCAGAATCAGAATCAGAATTAGTATCAATAATCAATACTCATGTTCGGGAAGCACCATGGCACTTAGGTTTTAGAGTTAGGGTAGGGTTAAGGGACAAGGCTCAATTGAGGGTTGATCCCTTTTATTGCTCTGGCACATGGGGCGTCTCTTACCTTGAGTAGTCAAAGGATTCCGTAGAAAATATTTTTGTAAGAATATGTAGTTTATAAAAGGAAGCATGAAGGAAAGGAAAAGGGGAAGGGACGAACCCCAGAAGAAGTTGCATCTGATGTAAAGTTTGCTGTGAATTGCCATGACGTTTCAAACGTTTGAAATCATTAGAAAGTTGCTAAACAGATGACCCACCTGGCCATGTATCAGCAAGGTTAAATGCATTGTACATCTATGAATTTTATAAAGGTGTCTTGATTCATTGACGGACTGATTTTTCACCTTTCTTTAAATGCTCTCATTATCTCCGAGCAACGTTATGACCTACCAACCATTTCATGCACTATGCTGTATCTTAGTTCTTTGATGATATAGTTATCTAAAGTGCCCATGCCATCTTTTTCATCTGCTACATTTTACTGTTTTAGCAACCATTTGATTCTCTTGCAAGAACCACAGCCAAGGCTAATTAGGAGATTTTTCTTTGCTTAGATGTGATTAAAAAGCTCAAGTAAAATGCATCTACTACATTCAGATCCACATAAAATGGCACCATGGTGACAGGCATTTATTTTACTGTGATCAGTTGGGTTTTTTTTTTTTTTTTTTTTTTTTTGTTACTGCAGTATTTGTGCTCCTGGGACATGAAAAGCTCTTTTGCTTTTGAAATAATACACTATTGCGTGTTCTTGCTAGAGCAGCATGGTTTAGCTAGTTACATGCGACTCTGCAAAACAATTTTGCAGCCAAAATAATGTACATGAAGCAGAATAAATTGAAAAGACATACAGAGAATAGCAGCCCTGCAATAGATTAGCAACCTGTCACCCACAGTCAGATGGGATTGGCTCCAGCTTCCCCTGTGACCCTGACGGATACGGGATATAGATAGTGGATGGATTTATGCAGAGTATAGCACTGAGACATTAACAATATTGCATAAATAGAGAAGTTATAATATTCTATTTCTTAGATATGCTCCTCACTTTTCTCTCTTTTTACTTGCTTTTTGTACATTCTGATTTGGCCAAGGTTTTTGATATTTCAATATATTATAAATTAATCATATTATAAATTAATTTAGCTTTTCATGCAAAATATGTTTATGATGAAGTTGTCAAGTTGTGTTTGTGGTTGTGCATGATATTGGATAGTTACTTTCAGAAAATAAAAATAGATAACTTCCGTAATAATAATAATAATAATAATAATAATAATAATAATAATAATAATTTTTACACCAGCTTGTTAAATTACACCTACACGCCATCAAACTATAGGTCGAAACTGTCACATATTTATTGTCAGTTCACATTATATTATATTATATTATATTATATTATATTATATTATATTATATTATATTATATTATTATTAGAAACGAGAGTAAGGCTTTATTTGAAGAGTACCTACATAATGGCTTTATGAATTTGTCTTACTTTCATAAGACTAAGCTGTATAAAACCTCAAATATCACTGTATGTGTTTTGAAATTAGCCTTTTTTTATTTTTAATAAAATATTAATGCAATAATGTATTAATTATGAATGTTTCATAAATACTCTATGTTGGGACCCTTCACAGATATTTTTCCCTAAATGGTTTTAATTGGTTACAATGATACAAATACACATAATTACAACTGTAAGTATTCTTTACATTTACATGCATTAACTCTTGGACCAAGAATGTCCAAAATAAAGTTAAGATTACGTTTGATTCGCCAAATCAGATTGCTGCCTAATATTCCTGTTCCTGTTATTATTTTTTAAGCTCAATTTTATTGTAACGTTTATTGTCAGAATATTAATACAATTCAAAAGATTTGGTTGCATCACCAGTAAGACTTAGCCTGACTAGGGGGACTTCCTTCCTGTTCACAAGACATAAAGCACCATACAATTTTATACACTCTTATCAGAGGGCTCATTATGTCTATCATACATCTGACCTTTTCCTTTAATCATTACCTCTGTGCCACTTCTTCATCTTCATCCAGGAAACCATGAAAAGGCAGACGTACTATAGACATATTGTGTGCTGCAAATTATGGATCCCTAGGGTGCCATTAGGGAACATATTGGACATAAGTACAGAAATATGGCTGATGTCAGAATACTGACGGATGCTCAAAATCCATGGGGACGGCACAGAAGCCATTTTTGGATCCCTTCATCAATGTATCAGTACATACATAAGAAACTGAGCCAAGTCATCATGCTAGGAAGTCTTCAAAAAGAAAGCTTTATGTTGCTAAATACAATTTCCATGTGAATATCTGTTTAACATTTCCCAAAAATATATCATATATGTAAAAAACCTGCATGAAACCAGTCCATGAACAGGTATATGGTGATATAATTTGATTTCTTTGCGTGCACGTCTTCCCTTATCATTAAGTTCACTACATATTTTTATATTACTTACAAAATTATTCAGCAACTAGCAAAATTAATCTAAGTAGTTACAAGAGCGATAAAAACAAGTCACCAAATGTTCTGGGTCAATATTTATTCCTTAAAGCACGTAAACACATATTCATAAGCTTCCAAACTTCATCAATCAAACTCACACACACGCTTGACTCTGCAGGCAACTTCCTGTGCAAGCTGGTCCCCTTTCTGCAAGTGACTGCCATAGCAACCAGCATCCTGACCATGACTTGTATCGCTGTGGAACGTTTCCAGGGGATCTTGTATCCTCTTCACATCCGCAACAGCTACGTCCTTCACAGCTCCATTGTGATGCTTGGTGAGAATAAACATACCCGTTTTCCAGTATGGTACTGTCCATGTGGTGATATTCTCCTTGTGATGCAGTGTGTTGGTCTGGATAGAGCTCAGCTCAAATTTGTGTAGATTTGTAACAAGTCACACGATCCAACTGGCGTGTAACGTTGGTTGTGTAATTAGTATCTGTAGCATCTTTGGTGGAAAAATTGTGGCCTGTAGAATAAAGAGCCATGTTTGTCTTTTCAAAGGAGAATTTTTTTCCAGCCAGTTCACGGTGGACAGGAATATATTGCAAGCATGTACAAATTCTCCCATGTACAAATTAGAATGGAAAACATTCAGTCGTTGTCCTCATTGAAGTTTATTTTAGCATATGCTATAGCACAGTAGTTAGCTGCGTCGTAATGGTGAGTAATCCTGCCTCGTTTTCTAAAAACAAATAAATAAATAAAAATCTGCAAAACATAATTACGAAACTACGGAAAATCTTCAAAAGATATACCATGATCAAAATGTCCTGCAGAGATCATACATATAATTACCTAGCATTGTTAAAGCTCAGCATGTTGTCTATGCTAATCAGTACAGTTTTTCTACTAGCTAGATTTTTTAAGTGTCCATGCTCAAACAACAATCTTACCTTTTCTTTTTTTTTTGCTTTTACGATGATCAACATCCTGCTATTATTTTTATTATTATTGTCCGTATCCTCTTTTCCAAGGCTATTTTATGTCACCAGGGACCACTCAGAAACGTTTCTGACACACCCACACAGCATCAATCTGGAAGTTTCAGCCAGACCGTTTGACTATAATTAAATTGAAGTTTGACTGAAGAATATACACCCACTGTCTAAGCAGTTTAAATGATCTAAGTAGCAGAAGCAGCATAATACATAAAGATTCACACAATGTTCGGAGGAAACAGATTAGGGCGCGGGGGGGGATCTCAGTGACTTTAGCAGAAGACCACGTTTGGTTGAACTCCTGTCAGCCAAGAACAGGAATCTGAGGCCACACTGAGCACAAACTTACCTAACAGGTGAAGACTGGAAAAAATCTCACTTGGTCTTTTGCCCGTCTTCATCAGGTTTTTCTGCGCACAGAATTGCTGTTTAGTGGATATTTCTGCACCTTTCTGATAAACTCAAGAGACTGTTGCGCGTAAAAATACACAACCATGGCACCAACAACCATGCTGTGCACAAAGTCACTCAGATCACATTTCCCCCCATTCTGATGTCTGATGTGAACCTAACCTGAGGCTCATGATTTCTATCTGCATGACATTATGCATTTGTGCTCTTCCTTACTGATAGGCTAACTGGATATATGCATGAATGTTCAGGTGTACAGGTGTTCCTAATAATGTGGACAGCAAATGTATATTTCTTGAATCGGCCCAAAAAAACCTGCTTATGACCTTGCAGATTTTTTTGTATATCGCAGGGAACATTTTTTTTTAAAACGAAACCCATGTTTACTGGCACTTTAAGGTTGGATTTAATGTTAGCACAAATATTAATAATGGTAATAATATTAAGAATTTTCTCCCTAAAATCCTGTACACGTTTGTGTTACTTTGGTTAACGCAGCTTTTAATGACGCAACACAAAACCTCTTTCACGGAGTTTTTACACGACACACTTGGGGTATTCAGAGGTGTTTCTGACCTGTGCAGTATCATGAGGACACGAGAACAATGGCCAATCATTTTAGACTTTAATTATACACTGTGCATGAAGTAGCTGAAAAAAAAGTAATAATTAAAATGAACACTTAAATGTATGGCAACCTTAATTGGTTTTTAAATACTTGCACCTAGTATACGGACTAAATTAATCCTGTTTTATAACCACCTAGTACACTCACATCCTGATATATTAGTGGGTGGTGGAGTAACAGTGGAACTCAATTCATCAGAAACATGAAGTTTCTCTGGATGGCACTTACTTAAGGTTTAGCACTTACAAAGTGACACTGAAACACAAACCATAATAACCCTAATAATAATTATAACCGACAGAAAGATATGCATTTCTAAGATTTTTTTTAAATGTAGAAATGGCCAAGAAGGCTGTAATCCTGACACTTTACAACCGTGACTTTGTATTTCTTTGTATTTCAAACATTTGTATTTAACATTGATTACTATTAATACTACTACTTTTATGTTTATTAACATTTATTATTATTATTATTATTATTATTATTATTATTATTATTATTACACTTAGAAAGTGTTACTACTTCAGCTGGATTCAAGCCTTCATTTGTTGCGAACAAGATATCGTCAATTTTAATATTGATATTAACAATTTTCTCTGGCAAAAGTGAAAAAAACATTTTATATTTGTTTTGCATTAGGTACATTTGCATAACATTATCTTTACAACTACAGTACTTCCAATTTCCTTATCATGACATAGTTGCAGTCTTAGCATAAATAACACTTCTATGAACATGTGATTTCCATTCTCCTGTTCGCGTTCCAGTGGCTGTGTGGACGGTCGCGCTGGCAATCGCAGCTCCGATGTGGTTTGTCCAGAAAGTAGAGGTATGTGCCTGATTTTGGAAAAGAAACGCATCATCCTTGGACAAATTGATATGAGTTTAGTGCTTATCGAGCCATTTCTTGCTTCATTTCAAGTTAAAGCATAATTCGCTCTTACCTTTGATAAGATGTTGATGAATCTTGGTTCAATTGATTGAGAAATAAGGTGTATACACTTTTGTCAGATAGTCATGTACTGTAAGTAAAATGTAGACTTACGGTTTCAGTAAAAGGAGATGGGTGCATTGTGCATTTCCTTTTAGGAATGACTGGGAGTACTTTGCTTTTTAGATTCCCACATATGCGGCCAAATGGTCTGAGTCGATAAAGCCTTGAGTCCCGACAAATAAACGTATTGAAATATTATGTTCTTTTCTATGGGTTGAACGAATGGGCTAAATGAAGTTTTTATTTGTTCTGCAGGGATGTTTTTTTTCTTCATAAAGCCTGTTCAGCCTGAGTGCAATCAACTGAATAGAATATTTTAGATCGATTCACTGTGAAGTACTTTACCCAAGTATATTCTCAGGGTGAAAAAAAAAAATCATAATTAATATTACTTCTTGTTAATAAATTGCAAACACATAACATTGCATTCAAACCAAGATTTGAGTCTTTTCTTTTTGAAGAACATTCGACTGCAGAAAAGTATCAGGCATTTAAAATATGAGATTCAGTGATGACAAGTAACCAGCTAACAAGTTGCTTAAAATCTATATTGTACCTTAAAACTAAGCATTTTTGCAATGACGTTTTCTTAACATTCTTCAGACAGCCAGGCCGATATAATTTAAATGCAAATATTGAAATGTAAATAGTGAAAATATGCAACATAGAGGATGTTTTCTACCCTTGCCATTTGACACTGGTCATGCAAGCGGTCTTGTAGTTCATTGGTTGGCTTTAGGAGCATAGGAATTTCATCCTACTTCAGGGTTATAGGAGTGATTGGTTTGGTATTTTATATGAACTTTACACAATGAAAAGTATCTAGAAGAGAAGGACAACTGACTAAACCTGACCTCTTTTAATAAAGATGAT
This sequence comes from Chrysichthys cranchii, assembly GCA_030068335.1. Taxonomy (NCBI): domain Eukaryota; kingdom Metazoa; phylum Chordata; class Actinopteri; order Siluriformes; family Claroteidae; genus Chrysichthys; species Chrysichthys cranchii. The sequence continues at coordinate 14,585,239 of JAQMCW010000011.1, forward strand.
GTCTTAACCTTACAGGTGAAATACGACTTCCTGTTTGACGTTCACCACACCAGTTGTCTGGAGGTGTGGCCAAGCCAGCAGTGGAGGCGGACTTACACCGTATGCCTGTCAGTGATGGTTTTTTTGGTCCCAATGGTGACCATGGCCATTCTGTATGGGAAGATCATGAGGGAATTGTGGGGCAAGCATCGCATTCATGAGGCTGTGTTCCAAACACTCCCAGGGTCTGAGATCAACAAGATCACCAGGTCAGAGCACAGACGTTTTGGTAAACATGTGACAAGCATGTGGTTTTTTAAATGACCAAAGACAATGCTGTAAAAGCAAAAACCAAAAGTAAGTGTAACACAAATGAGGAGAAAATGACATTGCCTATAGAAGGGGTCTGGATGAAGTGCATGCAAATCCGTGATGACGTTCCTTTGACATTTCATGTTACCATACATTTTTTTTTGGTGTTATACGTGAATCAGGACATATATTTTATTTACATCAGGGGTAATTCAAATGATCAGAGGTAATTTTAAAACAACTGGTTGGAGATCATATTTCATATTTCAGCTTTAAATCACTATCTGAATTTCACTAGGGCAACGTTTGCATAAAGCACAAGCTTCTGATTAGTCAACTGTCATACTTAGGAGTTAATTGAGAGTGCACTGGTGCCTATAAAAAGGCCCACATTTAGAGACTTTAGAGAATTTTTGCCTTTGATATCAGGGTGAAATCTGAACAACTCCGCCAACACCTCAGAAAAAATGGAAAAACTCCACAAGTTTGATTCTTCCCTAGAAACAATTTCCAAATAACTGAAATTACCACAAGCATCTGTACAAACAGTTGTATGCAAAATTATTAGCGCTGTGGCTAGATGAAAAAAGACAAGACTCTTAATTTGGAGATCACCATCAAAACTGTAAAGCATGGGGGAGGCAGCATCATGTTATGGGGTGTTTTGCGCCTCAAGACAGAAAAGTAGAAAGGTAAATCTCCGGGTTGCAACTGGGTCTTCCAGCATAACAATGATCCTAAACATACTTCCAAAGATGAAACAAAATGGCTTAAAGGCAACAACGTGAAAGTAGTGGAGTGGCCATCACAAAGCCCATGGGATAGCTCATAGGTGTGGCGATGGGCAAGGAGCCTGCACTTGGCCTCGCCTTGTTTGTGACGAATATCTGTTTTTCTTCATTCCACCCTAGAGTCTAAAATATTTTCTAAAGAACTTACCTTGTTTTATCTTCCTCCTCAATAAATTCTTTTCAGTTTTCCTTATAGCTATGTGATTGGCTATGGGAGAGGCCTCGACGCAACATAGCCTGGCTTACTTCCTGTTGTAAGGGGGGCATGTTTCCGTGTAAATTGTGCATTTTATGCATTTTTGCTGGGTTGCTACGTGCCACTCCCGCTATGGACTGCGGACTGCTGTGAAAAATTGTGTCTGAGCAAGGAGGCCCACAAACCTGACTAAGTAGAACCAGTTCTGTCTGGAGTATTGGGTTTCATGGCAAATCATTGGAAATTCACCCAATTAAAAGGCACTTCCACCAAATATTAACAAAGCATATGTAGACTTTTCACCTAATGAAAATCTGATATAGTGAATAAAAGTTGACATAAATCAGTCTCTTAGTTCTTATTTTGAAATGACCTCTTATGGAAATAAAAAGTATACATTAACTGACTTGACACATGACGTGAATGAACATGATTGTGGGAAAAATGGCTTTAACCTAGGTGTAGACAAACAAAATTAGCTGCACCCACAGCAGCAGACACACACTGTGCTTGAACAGGAAAGATGAAGAAGGAAACATGGAACAGCTGGAACTAATCACAAGGGACAATAGGGGTGGTGTGGGGGTTGTGGGTTACCAGGGACAGGGATAAACAAATAAGAAAATTGGACAGACAGTGGGGTGCAAAACGGATTTGTAGTCTATGGAAAGGATTACGAACCAAAACAAGAAGCAACAACTAATGTTGGAAAGACCTAGATTCAAAAAAGATAAAGATACAGGAAAAATATAAATGGCTCTGATCCCCAATCCTGACTGCATTAGCCAGCATAGAATTTCACCAACTCCCAAAAAAATCACTCCCTTTCAGTAACAACTTTTATCCTGGTCAGAGTTGAGGTAGATCCCAAGCCTATCCTGGGAACACTGGACATGAGGTGGGAATATACCCTTGAATGAGATGCCAGTCCATTGCAGGTCACCATGCACATAAGTTGTAAAAATAAATAAAGCGATCAAGAAAACTACTTTAGCAAGAAAGAATAAGAGCTCCGTAGGTTTTCAAAGAGTCCAGACCAAAGTAGAATCCATATCTGGGTTCCAAATATGATACCACATTGATTTTTGACACAGTTAGAGATCTTGCTGGAAGCTTTTGCACTACACCAACTCATATTAACGAGATCATTGCAGATTTTGACTAAGCTATATTCCTATGAGGCTGCCTCACTGTACTGATGCCTCAGTGATAGACTATCCAGTCACTATAGAAGAACTTAAAATAGCCATGACTGCTATGCAAAGAGCCAAATCCCCTGGCATGGATGGAATCCCAGCAGAGCTTTTGTTGACTTCGTGGAACACAGTTGGCCTAATAATGAATAATTACATTAGATACTCCTTAGACATATAGGGTCTTTTCTTAGATATCAGAAGTTAATATAATTATGTGTAATTAATACTGCCTTAATTACACTTTTGTGGACAAAAGGCAAAGAGCCTTTACACGTGGAAGTTATCATCATCTATCTTTATTGAACTCTGACTTAAAGGCTCACGTTTTTTCTACAAAGTTAGATAACTGCCTTCACATAGGGGTCAGGGCATTGGCCCTTCAGTCGGAAGGTTGTGGGTTCAAAGCCCAAGACCAACAAGGTACACTGAGGTACCCTGAGTAAGGTACCGTCCCCAAGCACTGCTCCCCGGGCGCTGTGCTGTTCGGCTGCCCACTGCTTCACTTGGTGAATGGGTCAAATGCAGAGAAGTAATTTCACGATGTCACGCCAGGCTGTGCTGTGGTGTGTTTCACGTGTGATGATCACTAGTATACAGGGTGGGCCATTTATATGGATACACCTTAATAAAGATTATATATAATAATAATATTAATAAAGGTTTTATT
>JAQMCW010000011.1:14822945-14835980 GCA_030068335.1 Chrysichthys cranchii
ACTTCCGCTTCAGCTAGTAAACAGGCTGTAAACAGGAAGTGACCTCACCGGCAGTAAGTACGCATGTAGAATTTAATGTCTTGTTAAAATGATGCATGTTTAAGAGTGTTTATAAGAGTGTGGAAAAGGTTAATAAGAGAGTGGAAATGGTTTATAAAGCCTTAATATATACAGTATATAAATAATAAAATAAATGTGACAGTGCTACTTCGCGGATTTCACCTGTCACAAGGGGGCGCCGGAACATAACCCCCGCGGTAGGCGGAGGTTCACTGTATTACTTTCTCAGTATATCACCCTTAAGAATTTTTTTTACCCATTAGTAGAGTGTAGAAACCAGTGTAGAAATAAAATTTCTCCTTTCTTTGATATTTGTAACTAATTTTGCCCGTGATTTAAATAAAATAATTAACTCACTAACTGCTTTATCCTGATCATGGTCTTGGCAGGTTTCAGGAACACTGGGTACAAGGCAAGAATATACAGTACCTTAGATGGAATGGACCAAAGGAAATCGACATTCGCTATGGACATAAGTTTGTGGACAACTGATCATAACATTCATATGTGCTTAATAAACATCCCATTCCAGATTTAGTCCCCCTTTTGCTGTTATAATAACTCAACCCTTCTGGTAAAGCTTTACTCTAGATTTTGGAGCGTGTTTCGCAGAGATTTGTGTCCATTCGGCGTTATGGAGGTCAGACACTGACGTCAGGTGAGGCGTCCTGGGATGCAGTCTGCGTTCCAATTCATCCCAATGGTGTTCAGTGGGGTTGAGATCAGGGCTCTGTGCATGTGACTTGAATTCTTTCACTCCAACCTTGGCAAACACTGGAATCTTCATGAAGCTCACTTGCCCAGGGTCATGCTGGAACAGGTTTGGGCCTTTTAGTCCCAGTGAAGGGAAATTGTAATGCTACAGCATACATACAACAACATCCTAAACAATTGTGTGCTTTCACTTTTGTGGCAAAAGTTTGGGGAAGGACCACCTACTAGTGTCATGGTCAGGTGTCCACAAACCTTTGGCCTTTAGTAGTCATGAGGGGTAAATTTGCAAACCAGGGACCCTGGAGCGGTGCTGCAGCATGCAATCAGGCTGCTCTTGAATAAATGGAACATTTTAAAAATTAATTACTTACTTTAAAAAATATATATATACACAATGTGGTGTGACCGCTGGCTGGCCAAAATACTAAAGCAGCAAATGCGGCATCTATTTAATTTTTGGATAATGCCAATATAATCCATACATATAACAAATAGCTTTAATACCTGCTTGAATATCTTCTAAATACACCAGAGCTATCCATTAGATGAAACAGTGAAATGGATGCTTTAATTTGTAATAACAAGTAATAGTAGACCAGACGAGAGAGTGAGAGAACAAAGCAAAATGTAATTAGTGATACTAAGAAAAGAGCCAAGGAGAAAAATGTAATGTGCAAGAAACGGGAGGGAAGAGAAACAGATGCAGGGAGATGGAGAGAGATGGAGAGAGGATGTGCAGAGAGCAGATCAAATGATGCAGATTTGAGAGATGGTGAGTCGAGGCAGAGATTAAATAACCATAAATGCCTTTTCCTATCGACTGGCGTGTCACATAGCATGAGATAAGAAGTTTTTAATGTAACACAAGCCCACTTTCTCTCTTTCTTTTTGTTACTCTCTCTCTCTCTCTCTCTCTCTCTCTCTCTCTCTCTCTCACGCGCGCTTTCTCGCACGCACAGACACACACAAGAGATCAAGAATAAATCATGCTATAATTAAACTTTACTAAAAAAAAATGGACATTAAATTAAGAGCCGAGGAAAGATCAAATCTGTAATATGAGTTTTATCACAGTGCTAAAATAATAATAATAACAACAATAATAATAATATTACATTCTACCTTTTCCCAACTCTCTTTGTCTCTATTCCTGCATTACTGTTTTTTCCCCCTGTCCTTTCCTCCTCTTTAGTTGCCTTCATGCACAGTTTCGCGTCTGCATCCTCATTTAGAGCACAGTATGATACCAATCAATGTAGCGAAAAGCGCTAATTAGTCATGTTTCAACAACCAATTTTGGAAAAGTGTATGTAGATGTGTGCACTTGTGTGCCTGTGTTTTACTGTGAGCAAAACCGGGACAGGGTGTTAAAGTTATTTGCCCTGTTTTTTTTTGTTGTTGTTGTTGTTTTTAATTATTTATTTAACAGAGAGATTTTTGTCTGTAAAAAAAAAAAGAAAGAAAGAAAAAACACAACGATATCTATGGGAAGAGGAAACAGTTTTCACAAGCGAAAGGCCAAAAGTGGAACAAAATTACAGCACTGCCATTCTGAATGTTTCTTATTGGGGAGTAGTAAAGTTTGTCCAGCTTATCCATCCACACAGATAACAAAACAGCATTAGCATAAATTACACATAGGACCTGTGGGGAAAAAAAACACCTTCCACGGGTAATGACAGATATTTGCAAAACATGCTCTTAAGGCAGTTCACAGTGGACTTGTCAGTTTTAAGGTTACGATTGTTAGGTTTAGGATAAGGGCTATGCCTATGATCAAGTTTATTCATTGCTATTGATTCTCGCCATGGTACGTTCTTCTACAGCATCAGGATGTTCTGGGGCCTGGATGCAGGATGGATGCAGGAACGAAGTCACGGAGGAGAGCTACAGCTGACTAGCTATAGCTACTAGCACATCTATTTGTCAGTTTTAATACTGTGAGTCATCTCCCAAATATGATTTGTTTGTTGTTGTTGGTGGTGGTGGTGACTGCGGATGACTCGTGCAAAAACGTATCAATGTGTACATGTGTGCCATTTCAGAGGTCAGATCCATTCACAATACTGTTAGATACAGGTCACTCGTAATTATAAATGTGAACCGTCAAGATAGGCAAATCTGATCTGGGCAAAAAAATCCAAATTGACCAGTAAGGTTTGTAATGTGAACGTCATTAGGCAGTTAATATAGTGGAATATTAGGCAGATGATCACATCTTGTTCTTGTAATTCGTTATATAATCATCTACAGCAGACAGTTAGAAACCGAGGGATATTCATGCCGAAGAGGAGGTAATGAACAACAGGTGAGTGTAATTAGTAAACGCGAGTTACTCAGCTTGAACGCGAGTGGGTTTGGTTATCAGTCGGAGGGAGATTCTGAACGCTTTCCAGCTAGGCTTATTTCGTGAATTATTAAACATTAAACAGTTACGTAATTTTAAAAAATTGCAGGAAATCTCAGTAACTGGTAAGTGATTGCAATAGTGTGCTGTTGCTCTTTCTCCTGCCGTTAGCTCGTCGAAAAACACGACTGAGATGTGTCTGGTATTTATTGACGGAGGACTTGATAGGACGCTTGTTGCATCCCTTGACGCGATGCAACCGGTGTGAATCCAGGATAATAAGGCATATATTACTAGCGCCGTAAAATGCACGAGTACTGGTAGGGCGCCTGAGCTAGCAGAAAGACTAACAAACACCTATAAGTGCTCTATGCCATCTCCCAACAGCAACATGAAGTTAAGCTTATGTTACTTATAAATGATATTATAATCCTGTGGTAATTGAAAGTAAAGTATCAAAAGATTGTTTAAAGATGTAAACTTCCCTTACATGTTCATTGCTCACTAAGATACCCCAGGAGGGGGTAGCTCAGGGGGTTAAGACGTTGGACTACTGATTGCCCTTGAGCAAGGCCCTTAACCTCAAATGCTCAGTTCACTAAATGAGACAAAATTGTAAATCGCTCTGCATAAGGGCGTCTGCCAAATGACAGTAGTGTAATGCAATGCAATGCAATGTAATGTAATAACTGCTGAAGTGTCCCAAACCTCATAAAGAGGTGTAAACAAAGTAGTTTGTTTTTATTAAAAGAGTAGTGCACTTAAGGCAGAGTGAATCTCATCGTATAGGTCATTTACAGTACAAACTCTTAGGTTTGTTCTTTGCGTCATTGTGTGAGGATGTTTTTACATGTGTTTTTCCTGTAATATAGCCAATGAGCTACTACAGTTAAGTGTTAGCTTCTTGAGAAACAATGAACTTGAATGGAGTGATATGCTAACAACAGTATAATCCAAACTTCGTTACTAGTTAGCTACCTCTAAGAAGGCTTAAGAACGATCAAAGCTGTGGACGTCAGTGATGGCAACACTTTTAAGTTTACGGGAAAAAAATAAATAAATAATAATAATAATAATAATCGGATGGAAAATTGGAGCAGTAGTCCGAAAGTCAGAATTTTTCCCAGTTAGGAGCACTCATCTGGAATTCCTAGAATGGCCTTTTCCTTGAACACCTGTGAGGCTGCTAGCCAATATGAGGAACCTTTTGAAGGTTTGTTGCTTTTCACATGCTTCCAGTTTTTATTTGTTTGTTTGTTTGTTTGTTTGTTTGTTTGTTTGTTTGTTTCCTGATTTCGACATGTGTATTTGGTCCAACGAAAAGAGATTTATCCTATGACTGGCGCAATTGTATTAATCTAAATGAAGTATTTTATTTCTGTGACTTCTCCAGATATCAATATACAGGGTGTCCCAAATAATGTATTCACACTCTGAAGGACAATAAATGCAGTGTTCATGGACATGGATACAAGTCTAATGATTTAAATTTCAGAACATAAATTGAAATTAATGGAAAGTTTAGTCATCTCCCGCTAGTTTAGTCTACTCATTCCTGCATGTTCGCAAATGCTCAAACTGATGACCACCATTTTCCAGACACAGCTCATAACACGGACCAATGGATCTGAGAACGTTACAAATCATTTCGTTTGGAATTGCGAGACGTTGTCTTTTCGATTTTCTTTTTCAACTCATCAACTTTTCCTGGTTTTGCAGGGTAAACCTTATCTCTGAGGTATCCCCATGAAACAAAAAAGTCCATCGGCGTGAGGTCTGGGGAACGCGCAAGGAATTCTTTCTTTCTTCCATTATCTAACATTCGTTGCACCTAAACAAAAAATGATATGAGTAACTACGTACACTGCATTACATGGGGATGTTCATCATTCTGTGACACTAAGCAATGCATTTTAATTTGCCATAATCAACCTCAGTGAAAAGAAATGAAAAGAGTTGTCTATAGATTGAACATTCGTTAGTGTAGAAATCCCTCAAAACAATTAATCCACTCCTTACATTTGTCTGTGGTCTGAGGACAAGTCTGAAGGGGCTTCGCCTTCTTAAATCACTCAGCATGTAAATCAAATCAAAAGATCAGGGGTCGATATGGGTATTCTGTAGCAGTCTATACAGGACCTATTGTACACTACCTACCGTGCGTAGGATTAAAATAGTGTGCTGAATTTGATTCGTGTCCCCTTTGTTGGACTTGAATACAGTTTCAGGCATAGGTGAAGATAATGTTTGCTGTCAGTCAGCTGGAAACATTTGCCATCTCACTGCTCATATATGGATTAGTGCTGCTGCAGAGCATTTCTCATTCTCATCCACGCTTTGCTCCAGGTGTGGGGTCAATGGTTCAGTGCTACGGGTGATAAGGAGGCAGTTCTGTTACTTTTGTTTTAATGCAGACCTTAGCGATGCTTAAATTAGGTGTGGGAATCTGGACATTTTTATTTTCCGTTTGGATGTGAAACAATGACGTCCCCATGAGCTTAGCTTACTGTCTTTCTAAAATATGAAAGGTTTATGTCTAGTATTGTTGGGATATTATTGGATTCTGTGATCACAGGTTAGAAAGAGCTCATGATTATGGGTTTGGTGCTGGTTTTAATGGGTCTGCTACCCAGAGCATACTGTATGGAACATACTGTAGGGATGTTCAGCTGTCTTGCTACTGCCTCTTCTAACAAACTTTTGACTGGCCCAGAGTCAATACGATCTGAAAAGTATTGAGGCTGTGAGACTACGCGTGCATTCTTCCAAGTTTGGGTTTGAATCAGGAGATGGATGAGTGACAGATAAGTTCTTATGAAGGGTTGAGGTTTGCTGGAGCTGTTGGCCATGTTTTTATGACCTGTATGGCCATGCTAGACTACTGCTGAATGTAAGTTCCTTGCAACCATTGGATCCAGGCTAAATATTAAGTCGTCTGTAGCAAACAGGCCTTCAGAGAAGGTGGAGAAGGAAAGAATTATCCATCCATTCATTATCTATCCTGCTTATTGGTCAGGGTTGCTAAGGAAACTGGAGCCAAACTTAATTCAAGTCTCAGGATAGTGGACGCAAGGGGCAAAGCATGATAAGGCATGTTTCATCAAACCAGAAAGTATTTAAATGGGTATTCAAAGAACAATGACAGAGCTAGAGATACTCAATATGCCAGTATTCTGGCAATGGTGACTTCTGCTGGAGCCATGGTTTCATTCCTGACTCCCTGTTGACATAGTACTTTGATGTGTTGATTCGCTTGATTCAGCTCCACTGGAGGGGGACGTTCCCCACAACCCTGTTTTGCTTGTGGTCGTGAAAGGCGTTAGTGAAACTAGTGAGAACCTTTCTCACTATATACTGTATACTCACTGGTCATCAGAGACCCCGTCTTGAGTGATGGGTTCGCAAGCAGGCAGCACTATATTCAAGTGCAAATGACCAACCAATTCGAGACACCTTACCTCATACCACTTGCCGAGGCAGTCTGGGACACATTGGACCACATGTATTTTGTAGTGTAAACACTAATGCATCCTGATGTGTCCCTGACATGCGAGGAATATACGAGGAAAATGCCTCATTAATGCAGGACTTTGTGGTTCTTTCTGTGCCGAATACACACGAGAGTTTCCATTGCAAAGATATGTCTTCAAACGTGTCCCAGACTACTTCAGGAAGTGGTTTAGTGAATGCTTCATTTTCACTTTATTATTTGGTGCTGTCCATTTGTGATCTGATCCCCCAAGACGTATCTTTATGCCAAATGTAAACAGGGTGATAAACACATATATTTTTGTTTTGTATTCATGCAAGTGGTGGGATTGTTCACAGTGTTTTCAAGCTGTTTATTAGACCAACAGTAGTAAAATGTATGAGAGGGAGCAAAGGGGAAATTGCAGAAAGACTGACATTATAGCAGCCTAATCCAACGTCTGGCAACAATTGCCTGGCTTGTCAATGCAAGAACCAATACTAGAACATAGACCTGCTCAATAATTGTGTTGCGTTGTTAACTCCAATGCGCGTAACGGTCTTTCATGCCTGCGATTTCTACCAAAGTTCTTAAATAATTAACCCTATAATATATAATATCCCTGTTATTGGTCTGCATCAGACCATTTCACATAGCTACTGTATGTACTGCAGTAATGATTCACGAGAGGTTTGTACAAGCTTTATGAACTGACACTTTGACTTAAGGAGGAAAATAGGTTTGTGAAGCATTAATTGGAGGATAAATGATATTCACCTATACCCAGGCTTATATAAAAAAACAACAGTGTGAGTTTTTGTACCAAAGGCAGTTGGCTAGAAGACATTTTTGTGCTTGAGATGTGTGATCACCTGTTGCACCGGCAACTAGCAGGCAGATTGCAGAATGTTCATACAGAAGTAATGAACTGCACAGCAGGATCACCCAGGCGTGACAGAAATGGGCTCTGAAGCATTTATAGTAGATGTCCTGATTCGGTTCAGCAAGTACATATACAGAAATGGCAATGGCAATTTTGCTATGCATCGTAGAGGTAATGTAACCAAAGCAACCAGGCTGTAGTCACGAAGCATTAACAAGCTAAACAATGCTAAGATAGCAAAACTAACCAAGCTAGTTAACACAAATATCGGCGGCAAATTGCAAAATGCATACTGCATAGCACAAAACACCATATTAAAGATACTTGTGGGTAATCCAGCCTTTTTTTTTATAGTTGACAGAAATGAATTTTCAAGTAAAAATACCTTTCAGGGAGGTCTCACAAATAAATAGTCAGATACCAGGTCAGAAAGATGCCGTCTAGGGGGAAGATGTGGGATAGTACATGCTGGTGAGCGTGGAGGTCACCAGTTGGAGAATCTGTGGCTGAAGATTGGTCTCAGCCCCACTGTACTCTTCAATCCCATCCTTCTCTGCCTTAACCTCGGGCATCTTCGTTATTTGCTCCCGGGTCTCGCGAACGGAGGACTCAGGTTACAGGCTGTGTGGCCGCAGTGGCCCCCCACCACCTGCCCCATGTACTCAGGGGCCATAAATGGGTACCAGTGTTTGGGCTGAGTGAAGTCACCCACCTGCACCTCAACAAAATCTTTTTCTGTTGTAGTGCTGACTGGAAACTGATATATGGCCTGTGTTCTGTGATACAAAGGTCCATTTTGTGGGTGAGCATTCAAGACCTTCAAATCAAATCTTCTGTGGTTTTGTTTTGTTTTGTTTTTCCCCCACCACAGTTCTTACCACAGGTGACCCAGCATTAAAAATGTCACTTACACATAGCATATCTTTCTTGTCCTATACAAACGATCTGAAAAAGGTATGAAAGAGTATATTTTGTTCTTGTTTACTTCATGCGATGTACATTATCTCTACCCCTTTGTCAGAAGATTTCCTTACACGCCTTTCACAGAATGTTTGCAATAAAATTTGAGTCCGTTTAAATGGACGTTTACCTTCTATAGCTATTTAGAGCCATTTTATTTCCATAAATGTATCTGGTCATCGCATACTTACACAGATTTAGAACATGTTGTCCGCACACTCTGACACATGAGGCTGTGTGTGTGGAGCCAAATATATAAACTCAATTCCCAGTATGTGTGCCAACGTTGTTGTTTAACAAGGGTCAAGCATTCTGAAACATCATGACAAGGCTGTGTGATCCACTGCATGTAGAAAGCACAACCATCCTTGCACTTGAACACTTGAAAAGAAGAGAGTGATTCTCTCTTCAAACGTCCAGGGGAAAGAATAAGTAGTGTATAAAATGTAGCTGATGGTTGGTAATGCAATAAAGCAGCTATTTCCAGGGCCTGCTTAGCTTTTACTTATGAGGGGGAAAAAATCAATTTTGTGCCCTGGCCACATGTAAAGAGAATGCATGATGAATGCATGATCATTGAATCTCTTCTGGAGCTTTATAGAAAAGAGCAGCGTGGAACAAACCTCAGTGCATGGAGGGAATACACCCTGAATGGGAAGCTAGTCTATTGGAGAGCACCATACACACAGATTTTGACCTATAACTGAAACTTTAAATATAGGTTTGACACAGTAGAGACTCGAATGCATGATGCCTATCATGGTGTACCCACTGAGTCAATGTCTATATAGCCTATGAAGGGTGTTCGTACTCACACTGGGTTTAACTGGCCCGAACCCGAATCCAGGAACAATTGTCCCACCGACCCACTACCCAAGGGGGCTTATGCCATCATGATGCACCTTTTTGTATTGAAGAAAAGCGCTCCCGTTGTGCATGATAAGGAGTGCGATCACTGTCATTTATAAGAGAGCCTAGATACGATGTTAAACCGAGTCAAACAGACACTACTTGCACGCAGAATCAATGAAACCTAGCAAAAACAACGCCGTTAAAACCACATAAAACACACCGTGCATTTGGAACACAGCACACCGGGGAAAAGCATGCTCCCTTGTCGCAAACTGCATGGCTGTGAGAAGCATGCACACTCATCAAATGCACAGGGTATATGCGCTGTTTTTGCTCGGTTTAACTTCGTGTCTGTGCTCTCATATAAAAGACAGTGACCTCACTCGATAGTTTTCCCACTGTGTATTGTTTTGAGCGTGTTGACACATGGGTCTCTCACATGCTGTGTTGATTTATGAATTAGGAAACGTGAATTTTAGTAAGTCGCTTTTCATGCATAAGATTTTTACGAAAGCAGCTGACATTGCAGGAGGAATCTGCAGTTTTACAAACCAACTACATTCCCCGTTCATCAGTAAGGTGAGAGGCAGAGCCATTATTACTCCTAATATCCGTGAGTGAATTAAAAAGTGCACATGATAGCATTTGAGTTCGGAGCCTTCGTCCAGTTAGAGCTCACACTGTGCAGGAACCAACTGATCCGGGTTCAGATCACCTAGCGTGAGTGCGCTCTTAGAGAAATAGAACTTTTCAGTTTGCAGGGTAAAGGGTTGCACGGTGATGTAATTAGCACTGTTGCCTCACAGCAAGAAGGTCCTGGGTTCGATCCTTGGGGTCAACCTGGTCGCCTTTCTGTGTGGAGATTGCATGTTCTCCCCGTGTCCGTGTGCGTTTCCTCCAGGTACCACGGTTTCCTCCCACAGTCCAAAGACATACACAAAGGGGATTAGGCTGATTGGCTACTCTAAATTGCCTGTAGGTGTGAATGTGAGTGTGAATGGTTGTCCGTCTCTGTGTGTTAGCTCTGTGGTGGATTGGCGACCTGCCCAGGGTGTACCCCGCCTCTCGCCCAAAGTCAGCTAGAATTGGCTTCAGCTTTCCTTCGACCCTGAACAGGATTAAGCAGCAGAAGATGAGCGAGTGAGTGAATTTGTCGGGTAAAGTTTCTCAGTACCTCTTCTACAGAGTGGTGATGGCCCCATATTCTTACTATTCCTTCATATTAGATTTAATGGTGCTCATTAAATCAGTTTTATAATCAAACCCCAACTGACACTCTTGCAAAACGTTCCAAAACCTTCTAACACAAAGCCCTTTAATTGCACACAGGTCAGTGGTGTTCAACTAATTGCATGACTTCTGATGGCAGCTGGTTGTACAAGAACTAATTTAGAGGTTTCATAGTGAGCACTTGTGCAACTGCAACTTTTACGTGTTTGTTTTTTTGAATATTACGGCTTATTTTTGTGTAGATTCCTGACACGTAAACCCATTTCTGTTGGTCCATTCCTGTTGGCTGTAATGCTAGAAAGTGTGGAAAAGTTCAAAGGGGGTGAATACTGTATTGAGTAAAATATTGTGTTTATATATGCTTTGATGCAGCTTTTGTTAGTGGGGGTTTAATTAGTATGGTGTAACATTAACACCCCAGGCTTAAACACCCCCCCGGCTAGGTGTTTCAATGCTCTGCTAAGCTATCAGCCCTGTTCATTAGCACATCTGTGTCTAATTAGAGTGAGTTTATTTACGTTCACATTGTGACACTTTGTTATTGTGTGGCATGTCCTACCAACCCTTTCTACTTACGCGACTGCTGTAATTTTGCTGATCTCTGTCTATTTATTATATTACGTCTTTTTGATAACCTGCATTGCTTTGGACTAAGGAATATATTAAAGATAATCAGCAGTTGTGTCCAACAGCCTCACTTTAATGGCATATAGTTTGTATCATTGTGCCATGCTGTCTGCCATATATTTTGGGGTTATTTTTCACCTCTTTTCAAACTAGAAAATAAAAAGAGAGACCGTCTTTATTTCAGACCTTCTTTTGTCTGTGAATGTGGTGTATTTGTCCAGACACATTCACATAACACATTTTATTCTTTTTTCGAAAAAAAAAAAAAAATGGTGGTTCACTAAAATTTTTCCATCCTCGCACTCAAAATAATTGGTTGCAATTAGAACACCGTTAAAATTGGGTTTCCATGGGAACGTTTTACTCATTTCGTTTCTGCGCAGCCCTTATCACGTTCTTTTGTGCTGGGCTGAAAGATGGGAACAGATAGTGTGAGTCAAGGTAGAATGAATATGCTGACACTTTTTCCCAGCAGCCGCCAGGGGAGGTCAGAGCAAAGCCGACAGTGATTCACTGGTTCTGTCCTAATTCATTCCCTCCAAGATCCTTCCAGCTGCCTTACATACACACAGACACTCTCAAACACTTAGTGAGGAGCTTCCATATTAAACTGTAATAAAATCGAGTGAGCTGAACTCTGGCAATTGGTGGTATAAAAAAAAAAAAAAAAAAATCCAATTAGCTTGTCGTATAGAGACAGGAAGTTATATACCAGAAAGTCTCTATGAATAGGCTATCAGAAAAGAATCAAAAGACGAGTACTTGGTTTTCTTCTTTTGATTAAAAAAAATGTGCTCATGAAAATGCTTGCATACTAGTTCAGCGCCCCAGTTCTTCAATACTTGGCTGTCACTGTTTTTAACGGCGAGCTTGGCTACCAACTCTGATCTGTTATCACCAAGTTGAACAGCTATACACCTGCTCATTCGTGCAATTATTCAATCAGTCAATCATGACCTAGCAGCACAGTGCACACAATCATGCAGATACAAACTTCCAGTTTGACTTCCTGGTTTAATTGTATACTATCTGTCAAACTAGCACAAAGTTAGAAGCACAACATTGTATAAGATGTCTTTGTATGCTATAGTATTACAGTTTCCCTTCACGGAACGAAGGCACCCAAACTTGTTCCAGCATGACAGTGCTCCTGTGTACAAAGCGAGCTACATGAAGACATATAAGGTTGACAAGGCTGGAGTGGAAGATTTCAACTGAACTGCACATAGCTGTGATCTCAACCCGATTGAACACCTTTGGGATGAACTGAAATGACGACTGCTCCCTGATAACCCAACAACAGTGCCAGACCATGCTCTAAACTCTAGCAGAAAGCCTTCCCAGAAGAATGGCGGGTATTATAATATGAGACATATGATTAATGAATAATAATTCATAAATCATTAGATAAGTAATTTTGTAAAGCACTTTCAACTGTGGTTAGCACTGTCGCCTCACAGTGAGAAGGTCCTGGGTTCGAGCCCCAGGTTCAGCACAGGTGCCTTTCTGTGTGGAGTTTGCATGCTCTCACTGTGTTTGCGTGGGTTTCCTCCGGGTACGCCGGCTTCCTCCCACATTCCAAAGACATGCACAGAGGGGATTAGGCTGATTGGCTACTCTAAATTGGCCGTAGGTGTGAATGGTTGTCTGTTTCTGTGTGTCGCCTGCTACAGGTCCCAAAAAAGTTGGCACGGGGGAAACAAATGGCTGAAAAAGCAAGAAAGTTTAAAAGGTTTCATCTGGGAGAACATCTAGCAACTAATTAAGTTAATTGATATCAGGTGTGTAACATTATTAGCTATAAAAGAGTCTTAGTGAGGCAGAGTCTCTCAGAAGTAAAGATGGGCAGAGGCTCTCCAATCTGTGAAAGAGTGCGTAAAAAACAATGTTCCT
>JAQMCW010000011.1:14859287-14869870 GCA_030068335.1 Chrysichthys cranchii
ATAAATCAAATGCTTTCAAGGGTGTGTCTGCTCGACCCCCATTCCCTTTCGGCCCTGGTTTCTGTCTGACAATATTTTGCATCAGGGTTCTTCTGACAGTTTTTGGCTTCTGTGACCACACATAGCCGTCTTTCTGCTTATTTTTTATTTAGGTTTATTTTCGCTTGGGGTCAAATTGGCCCCATAGTCCCCGTCACATTGAAGGTCCTATGGCGAAGTGAAAATAAACCTAAATAAAAAATATGCGGAAAGACTTTGAAACTATCAAACATGTCACATACTTAGGAAGGCCTTACGAGAAAATGCGTGGCAGGCAAGAACACTAATCATGATAGTTTCCAAAAAAACACACATAAACACACAAAGAGGGCTGGGGGTCACATAGACCCCATGGTACCAGAGCAGGGTTAATTGTGTGTAGAATGTGTTTAAAGAGTATGGGAGGAATAATTTGGGTCTTAAACTATTTTTGAAAAAGCATTTAGGGGTGGCGTCTGTGTGTCACGGATTTTTGTCGTTCACAGGAAGTTGTGGAACGTAACCCCACACGAAAAACTGGGGTTTATTGTGATAGTAATAATAATAATAATAATAATTCCTGTTGTGTTCTCTGATTGCAGCTCCTCATCACAATGGCCTTCAGTCAGCCTGTAAAGCTCTTCTCTATGAAGCTGCAGGCGTCAGATTTGGGTAAGACACTCGGTCCATCTCAACATTTCTGCACATGTTAAAATTCTTAGTTTGTCCGTTTTTGGCCTGGTTCAGACTCATACTCACCACCACATAATGTCTCACCATCGTGAGTCCATTGCGGAGGTGCCCCAAACTACGTAGGCAACATCGCAAACATCTCCTCCTCCTCCTCAGCCAAATGTGACCATGCATGATGATGTCTTGGGTATTACTCAATGTCAAGGGTCCTTGCTCTTTACGCCGACACCCACTGAAACACAGGATTGAACTACCCTCTCATGCCTACTCTGTTTTATTCCTAAGCACTTGTCTGTGTAGTGACATTTTCACACACTCTGATCTGTTCAGATTCGAGTCACTGATGAGTATACCATGAGGATGGCGGATGTTTGATGCACACCAATTTGCTCCATCTGGTGAAATTTTATTCGAAGCTGAATAAGTAGCCACAGTGCCTCACGTTAATTGACTAACCGTTAATCAAGGCTATAATTAGGGCAAAACTGGTGTAGTGTAACCCCCGGCTGTAGTATCACCTGCATCACATTAGTGTCTACTTGCATGAGAGTACTATTTATTTTTCAGGTTTTTTTCTCCCGGCTTTTTGCTTTATTTAGGAAATCCAATGTAGTGTTGAGTTATTCTGTTTCCTGATCGTCACGGTGACATGTTCAAGCACGGAGAAAGAGAGAAAGCTACTCAACAAGAGCCACTGAAACAGTAATAGAAAGCAAGACTAGTGAGTTCCCTAGGTTTGATGGGATAGGTTACAAATCAGCTTGTATACAAAAATTACATGTGTTTTTTTTTTTTTGGTTTTTTTTGTTGTTGTTTTTCTTCCACTCTACCTCTTCTCGTCTGGGCATCGTTATAAATTTTAAAGTTCACTTTTGACGAAGTGGTTATCATCTCTCTCTGTCTCTCTTTCTTTCTCCTTCTTCTCAAACCTTCCTCAGCTTATGCGCCGAAGTGTGTGAAGATCTTCATCAATCTCCCTCGCTCCATGGACTTCGACGACGCCGAGAGAAGCGAGGCGACGCAGACTCTGGAGCTTTCAGAGGAAGACTACAAAGACGAAGGCCTCATCTCTCTGAGATACGTCAAATTTCAGAACGTCAACAGCGTCACAGTAGGTTCCTTTTTTACGGAGATTTTACGGAGTAGTGAGACGCCGAACGTCACAACACACAAACGTCTTTAGATCCGTCGCATAATTTAGTGCTTGTTTTCTCGTTTTTCTAGCTGTTCATCAAGTCAAACCAAGGGGACGAGGAAACGACAAAAGTGAACTACCTGACGTTTATAGGAACCCCAGTGCAGGCAACCAACATGAACGACTTCAAACGGGTAACATGGTCTCATACTCACCAGCGACATGAAATATCAGTTCATCAGTGTGATCGTGTGTCTGCGCATGTCTCGGTGTGTGGTGCTTTGTGACACCGGAAGCGTTTAACACTTTTCTTTCTTTGTTTTTTTAAATGTAGGTTGTAGGGAAGAAAGGAGAGAGCCATTGAAGAGGGAGATGGGACAAATGCACAGATCCAAAAAAAAAAAAAAAAAGGTGTGCTGGAACTGTTTCGCAGCTCTCATCAGAGAGGTTAAAGAGAAATAAGGGTGAAGAAAGAGAGTCTCGATCTGCACATTTTTATCTACCATACACCCAAAAAAGCTGTAAATAAAGTGAATCCTTTTTCAAAGGCATCATGGCTGTTATTCTCTGTCGTACATGCGCAAGGCATCTTACTATTTGATTCTGTGGATGGAGTCTACTCACGTAAAAAAAAAATAAATAAATTTTAAATCTGTTCAAAATCCCACTTATGAACATTTGAATAAATACAATTACAACATCTGCACTGGTTTTCCATCCCACTCATTAGACTGGGGTGTATGGGTCATGTTTTATTTTGCCATATTGTCAAAGTATTATTAAAATCCTGTTTTGGTGGAATTTAATTGTGAGTAGGCGTCCAAGCATAACATACTGGAAAGGCTATATAAGCTACTTTTATTATATATTAGGGAGAGGCAATTTTTTCAGTTGTGTGATAACCCAGAGAACAAAAGACAAAGCAGGGAGTGGAGACATCAGTCTTTTCCACAGATGAAGAAATTCAAACGTCAGCCCTCCCGCAAAAATCTCATCTTGACGTTCTTTTGAGATATAATGGGCCTATTCTGGTCCACGGGCAAACTGCAACTTACTGTGCATTGCTGAGAAATGAACTTAAACCTGCAATTCGCAGCAAAAGAAGAGGAATGCTGTCCAAAACAGTCTTGCTGCCCCATGACAATGCACGTCCTCATACAGCAGCAGACACAGTGCAATGGCTTGGGTTACAGCCCAGATCTGGTGCTAAGCAATCCTCACATCCTCGGTACGCAGAAGGAGGCGCTGTATGCTCGCAAACTCACCTCTGATGATGAAGTAAAGGAAGCGGTGCTCACCTGGCTTCAGGAGCATCCGAAAATCTTCTATGTGGGAATACAGAAGCTAGATGAACGATACAACAAATGCGTCATCTTACATGGGCGCTGTGGAAAAGTGATATGTTCAAGCTCTCACATTTTGTTCTATTAAAGCCGTTAAAGGTATTTCACCTTCACTTTTCGTTCTCTTTCGTTTTGCTGGCGAAGAACCACAGAAAAACATTGCCCGGTCTGACGAATCTCAATTTCTGTTGCAAATTGCACTTTTTAGTGTCAAGATTTGGTGTCAGTAGCATGCGTCCATGACCCGACCTTGTGTGAACAATTTAGGATTGTCGTGGGGGTGTAACACGTTGGCAGATGTGTTCTTGGAACACAATCCCAGTTGAGCATCATTTAAATGTCACTGCTTATCTAATTATTGTTCCTGTATAGCATATAAATCCCTTTAGGATAACAAATTACTTATACTGTAATGGTTATTTCCAGCATGATAATGCATCATGTCACAAAGCAAAAGTCATCTCAAACTGCTTCCATGAACATCGCAGTGAGTTTAGAGTACCGTACTTCAATAGTCTTCCCTGTCCCCAGATCTGTATCCAATAGTGAGCATTTGGGGACGGAGTGAAACAGGGAATTCACAGCGTGAATGTGTAGTCGACAAATGTGCACTACTTATGTCATGCAATCACGTCGACATGGAGCAGAATCTCAAAGGAATGGTTTCCCTCACCTTATCATAAAGTGGCTGGTGAGACCGTATGGCTGGTGGTGTACGGTGTGACCTCCTACATACTGTCTGTCTTGCCTTTTTCAGAGAACTGGGTGAAACGTTAAATGTCTTGCTAACCTCGTCCTACCCTGCTAACCTGTGTTTAATGAAGAAAGTCACACTGTGTAATAGACACTGAGTGTGCAGATTGTGTATAGTTGATAAGATGTTTCCTGAGCATGGAGCACTTTGGGGGGTTTGCAGAGAGAACCCAGTAAGAAGGAAGCAATTACCATAAAACTTGAAATGCCTCTTGATCCAAAAAGGATATTATCCTCATGCAGGCTGTATTAAGGAAGTAAATCTCAGCTTGTCTGACATGTCTGATGAGTAAGATATTTTCTGGTGCATTGTTTCCTGTCATTCTGATTTCTCTGGTTTGTCCTGTTTTTAATGTAAAAACCCTGCAGTTCCTGCGTTGTCCACATGGTGGCAGCAAAGCTCTGAGTTTCACTCCATGTTCATGGTCATTTTCATTTAGTTTGTCTTGTCCTGCTAAAATGTCTTTCTCACTTCCTGGAGGCTCACAGCCCTGCTTTGTGCTTTCTCTCATATTAACAAACCAAATACAGCCTGACTCAGGTGTTATTCCCCTGGGATCAATACAGTATCTATCTATCTATCTATCTATCTATCTATCTATCTATCTATCTATCTTTGTAGATCAGCATGAAAAATTGTATCCTTTTTCCAAATCTAAGCTGCTGCATCAGAAAATATCCGAGCCTGTCACGTTTCAGTGTGCACATGCTTCCCGTTATTACCCCTACCAAGGAATGGGTTATGTAGTTTTGGATTGTTTCCAGCTAAAATATCCTTGGAATACTGTGGATTTCATAATGAGGCTACAAGTATACGATTCTTTTCTGTTGCATAATGCAATTTCTTCATTTTGTTCCTTCGTGTTACTATGAATGTATGCTTTTGTACTGTATTAATAATAGTCACTTTACCCAGGGACTCGTTCATAATTCACTGCTAATATCAGTGCTAACACCCACTTATGTCTCTAAGAAAAAAATCAGAACAAAGTGAATTACAACTTCAAACTCCAAATACAATACGACTCTGCGTGGGATATTACTTAGCGTTACGCTGTGGTATTTTTGCTGTTTGTTTTGCTTTGCGTGTAGTTTATCCGTACCCAGGATTCACACTGCATGTTGGACATGCTCATTAAGAAAACTAATGTCCATGTAACATTAATAAAGTGGATAAAACATGGAATATGAGGGCGGGTGAGGTTGGGCAAGCGGGAATGACAACACTGTTCGGTTAAAAACGTTGAAATTAGACACTGGGGCAAACGGGACGTTTGTGTTTACGGTGTCGATGTTAAGAGTATCGCTGAAGTACAAGAACACATTATAGCGTAATTACTGTAGAAACATTTTACAGCTCCAGGCTTCATGATTATAATGTTGTACATTATGATTAAATACAGTTCACAGTGTATAGAAAAGTGGTAGTGTGTGATTTAGAGGAATCTCTATGGAGGTTACACTTTACTCGTGTGCAAGGGGAACGTCTCGGCAGCAATTTAGGGACGGGAAATAAGCCACCTGAAAATATGTCGAGAATCAGAGTGGACTTTCGAGACCTAAGCTGAACTGGGGATCCGTGTCCGGGAGGTTTCTTGACGATCCCAAAACACGATCCACAAATCAGAGTCATTCATATGAGCAAAGGACAAAACACAGTAGGCATGATATTTCGAAACAAAATGTAGAACAGACAAGAAATCCACGTTTGAAACATAAGAGTATCGGTGGCAATCTATAAGGCTCGGATTTTACTCAGGCACTAAAGCATGGCAAGACTTCACAACAGCATTATAAATGTGTAAGCCATAGGTACTCTGGGAAACAGGAAGAAATCAGGCAGTGTATGTTCAAAATTTAGAGGAGGGAGACCTCCGCTGATGGGGAGGTATAATATCCCTGACGGATGTCACAATATCTGTCGGGAAGAAGTCAATACAGTATTTGTAACATACACGCACATAATAATACACATCAGAACATTGTCTTGTAGCATGTAACCTGGAGACTAGTGTTCATTCATTTTGTTAGTCCATTTACATCTGTTTTTGGTCAAAAGTAAAATTTAAATCACATCAAATTATGATCAAACATAACTGAAAACCTTAGCTGCAAAGTTAGCAAGTTATTTCAAATCCTTTCATGTGTACAATGCTTCAGAAAGCATTAGAATGATGTTTGTACAGGTAGTCCTCAAGTTACGATGGAGATGCGTTCGGCCACACCCGTCGTAAGTCAAAAATATCGTAAGTCGAACTACTGTGTTGAACCACTTAGCCTATCTTAGCCTAGCTTAGCCTATCTTAGCCTAGCTTAGCCTAGCTTAGCCCAGCTTAGCCTAGCTTAGCCCATCTTAGCCTAGCTTAGCCTAGCCTACCCAGGAGTCTTTTCCTGTAGAAGACCACACACACTCACTAAAGACTTAAATCACAAATCTGTCAAAAGAGAGGGTTTGCCAGAGAGGTCCGCACCTGGTGGAGGCAGCAGCACTGTGTCTCCGAGCTCCGTCCAGCCGCGACACCCCACCACACAAATATTGAGCTCCAGCTACAGGCAGACGCCGCTGAAGGTGTTCTGTTGATAATCCCAAAAAACCCTGCGGTAATGCACTGTACAGTACACCGATACACAAGGTAACTCTGTGAGTTGCGGGAGAGAGTGAGGCATCGCGTAAGGCGAGTGATCCAGGCATCATCCGCGTACTTCCGGGTGTCGGCCGTGTACTTCCGGGTGTCGTCCGTGTACTTCCGGGTGTCGTCCCCGTACTCCTGGGGGTCACCTGAACGTCCGCATACGTCATACACTGTTACGCTGGCCTGCCCGCGATGCCTGCCTGTGAATTTTAAATATTTTCTAAATATTTACGATCACAATCGTCATCATAACTTCGAAAAATCGTAAGTCGGGCCATCGTAACTCGGGGAGCACCTGTACTTTTTTTTTTTTAAATACATTTTGTGATCAAATTGGGAACTGTGATAATACGTTAAATTATCATGTGACATGTTTATGATACGCAAGCAGTAGGGGAAATTCAGTATATAATATAGAGTAGAATAGGGTATTTTCATGTTGTTGTTTTTTTGTATTACATTAATGGATCAATTTTGGATTATTACCACATCGTACTGGTTGAATATTACATAATAAAAAAATCAGTCCATACCATTTAATTAAAAAATTTTTATTTTTTTTTAAAAACCTACAATGCTGATCATCACACACTTCTTTCAGTACCTTGGAGCTCTTTTGATCATGATTGCCCCTCTCGCCACTAAACAATATGAGAGGGGGGGATCAGCTTTATACTCTGGAGTACAGTATTTCACATATTTGATATTAATTTCCATTCTTGTGCTTCTCCCAGCGTGTAAAGTTTAATTTACATAAGATGTGGTATTTAAAAAAAAAAAAAGAAATGCAGTGGGTATACTTGTTGGTGTGGGCTTGAGACATGAAAAAAGATGAACTTCGATTTGATATGCTAGTAGAAAGGCTTTGATCAGTGCTCAGGGAGCAGCATGTAATTATAACTGCACTATGTCATGCAAAATAATCACATGATGATTAAACACCACACAAACAAACAAGAAGGTAAAAAAGATTTTTTTTGGCCTACAGAGAGGACATTAATTCATTTCAAGACTATTTTACATGTAATTGCCATACACAGTCATTAGTCCACGGTGAAGAGCTCCAGCCAAACGTCTTACTGTATATGTAACAACATATAAAAACATCCTGATGTTTGTATAATTATTACATCTGTATGAATTAATCTTGTTCCCTTCTGAAGGTTTGCTCGTCCAATGGCTCAATGACGAGACTCTTTGTACTGATCTCTACTAAAGTTTTTTTTTTTTTTTTTAAACCACTACAGAGATGGATGAAGCATTTGAAGATAACAAGTTCAAACCCTGTATATACGGAGAGTCCATAAACATAAGGAGAAGATTAAACTGGACTGTAGGGAAGTGTTTGTTGCAGATAGATATGGGCCACCAAACGCTTTAAAACCCACTAGTGAGTGGTCAAGACCTGAATGTAGGTCAACACACCATGCAAAGAATGAAAGAAAGCGAGAGGGAGGGACCAAGCATATTCAGTAATTAGTCTCAGCATGTGGTGTTGGGATAGATGCGAAGCACAGAGACATGCAATCTATTGATTTGTAGAGCACAGTGTTCCATGCTACTCTACTCAGCGTGTGGGCTAAGGACCCCAAAACTGACCCTGAAACTTTAGAAAATCCTCAATTTGCATACTTACAATCTGTAACACTGTGACTTCCCTTAAAAGGTACACTTTAAAAAACGTACTATTATTTAGCATCAATGTTATAGTGATTTATCCGCAAGGGGCACAAGACGCTAAGCGCTAACCACACGACCTGGTGGTAGCATTGGACCATGCAGCTCACGTTACTTGCCATTCCTAAGACCACTTCACCAACTGTGAGTCCTGAACAGACCTTGAGTCCTTGAATTAAGGTCTGGAAAGTTCTCCCTCTCAATGCCCAAGATTGAATTTGTAGACTTCCCTCTGTCACCTCACCCAATGATTAGCCATGGGTTCTCCCCAAGCTTTTATCTACGCAGTCCTGGGGATTCAAGAGACATCTAAAAAGCTTGGTACCCTTCTCAGGCTGCTTGATCCTCACATTATTTGGTTTGCCTCCAGTAATGATGGGCCACGTCGTTTATGAGTCTTCAACAAAGGAACGCATTGCAAGCTTTAGAGAAGGCACCACTGCCATGGCTTCCAGAGGCCCACTGCCCGCCCACGGCCTCCACAGGCCATTCTGCCTGCTCTGCCTCTCCACCCAAGACCTCAATCGGTCTTTACTACACCCTCCTGCCGACACTGACAATGACAGCACTCTGAGTCCTACCAGCACAGTGGACATTGTCACTATGCCGTATGCCCGTGCCAAGGATGGCATTCTGTCCCAGTTTCCTTTTCTTCCTTTCCTTCGCCTCATAGCTCTGGTGACAGGCGGTTTTATGCTCTTGGGTGTTGTCTTATCAAGTTGTGTGCTACATTGGGACTACTAACGTTTTTTCAACAGGCATTTAAAAGCAATAGGTGAAATGCCTTGAAAGTAAAACTCTAGCTCGCGAGGTAAATCCATTCCCTCTCATTTAAGGCTGAATTGACCGAATCTCCTAAATAAATCTGATCGTTATTTGAGTTGAGAGGAAAAAATGGATTTTTAAAATGGACACTTTTCTGAGTACCAACATAACATTTAGGCTCCCTAGAATATTCCCACTATCAGACGCAAAGGACCCCCCCCACCACCACCACCTCCACCATCACCACCACCACTCCCACCCCCCACCTCCCACCCCATTTAAAACTCAATCCAGCCATCTGCTGCTATGTAGCTCCTCTGTGATATCAATCAGACGCTTTTTTTAACATAATGTTGGCATTTCGGAACAATTTGAACCAACGCGCGATACGTTCCATTTTCTCCACTAATCACAGTCATTGATGTTACAATAATAACATCAATTGTGCCTTCGATTCCTCCATTCATGGTGGAAAACCATAACAGCACCGTGTGTCCTGAATGGCAGTAATCCAACTAGCGTTTTTACGGATAGTTAAAAACGTCCGTTGTCATAGTACAGTGGCATGAATTCCGAATCATTTGCTATGTAATTGCCTTTCTCCGTCTCTAAAGTAAATACATTTATCCAAACCACACCCCCCCCACACACACACACACATGCCCCAAGATATAATTCCTTTGTTTTAATTATATAAACTTGTACCGCAATTACATAGTACTTCTGATATATTTAAGGGTATTTACTATACTATCTACCCTGTGCGAGCCACACAGCAGTCACAGCTCTTTCTATATACGTACCTATTCTTATTTCAGGGAACCGATTCATGCACTGACATCTGGAATGGTGTAACATCTGGGTTTTGATGAAAATAAGGAGTACTTCTAAATCAACAATATGAATCTATATAGCTATTACCTGCACAGTCATTTTGTGTTATAATAAACAGGTAATACATAGTAATAGGATGAAAGTATGAAAATATACAAGAATAGCTGGGAGAGACGTGCGATAAGCTAAGCGACGAGCTAGCAACGTTTCAGCAATCATATTAAACACAAACCCACAGTTGTTGACATGACCGATACTTACTACAGCCACGTTTAATATAATATGGTTGGCCTACTATGGTTTACCTGAAATACAGTGAACCAGGAAAACATTACCACAGGCTACTGGATTAAAATGCTAACTAGTAGCTACCCAGTAGCTCGTATTATTAGATACATATTATTAGATTTTAAGTAGTAGATTAATATCTGAGTCATAATTTTGAGTATTATATATACTGTAGTTGTATTATATGCAATTCATATGAGTATGAGTTATCATGTGATGAATTTGCTTTTGACTTTTAGGGTCAGCTAGTCTAATTAAAGAAAAAGGTATACAGTGGAACCTCAGGTCAAGAACTTGATCCGATCCAAGACTCTTCGTGACCCGATTTGTTCGCGATCTGAATCGATTTTTCCCACTGAAATGAATATAAATACGATTAATGTGTTTCAGCCCTCAAAAACATGTTTTTAAAGTGTATTATGGGTTTATGTGTGGCAATAAAAC
>JAQMCW010000011.1:15087107-15102973 GCA_030068335.1 Chrysichthys cranchii
GAGGGTGTGTGTGTGTGTGTGTGTGTGTGTGTGTGTGTGTGTGTGTGTGTGTGTGTGTGTGTAGCATAGAGTAGATGGACTGACCAGTGTTCGTCTCAGACAATTTTTTTTTTCTAATTTTTTTTCCCAAAAAGACCAAATGAAACTGCAGTATCAATGCTTAAGACAGCAACTTTTACAGCATGTTACAAGAAATGTAGTGAACAATGAACTGTAGTGACAGTGTATATAGGCAACACCTGCACTCAATGCACAAGAAAACCTCATTTCAAACATTTTCCATGAAACGGGTTGAGGCTAAATGTCAGATGAGATTAATACATTATATTTTAATTTCTTTACAGCAGTCATTACATTGCCACACACTGCAGATAACATTAGTTCTGTTTGTAATGGATATTCTTACAAATTTGTAACAGATATTCTTAGAACACATGGTCAAGTCCGGCTCACGTTTTGATACACAGATCGATTCCTGATCATTATGAAGCTTAACTGATATAACTAATCCCATTCGATTTGTTTAACTCTACTAGTGCTGAGTAGAAAAGTTTGCATAAAATGAACAACTATAGGTTATATTTAAAAAAAAATCTAACTATTTTTCTCTTGATTTTGCTTTGTGTTACCAAGACAACAGGCCAAATATAGAACCTTTTATTTTTTTCATCTGTTTTTATATTGCATACTAGATCTGTTTACCCAGAAGTCATGGGGGATGCAAAAAAATTTCAATGCTGCTGTAACAGAGTCACTGAAAGTGTTTGGCATGTCGAAACCCTTGAGGAAAACATATGCAGGAGAAGTGAGATAGATAAGGAAAGGGATAAGGGAAAACGAGAGGACGTAGGAGAGAGAAATAGGGATGGAGAGACGAAAGAAGAGAAGCAGAGGCAGCTGTTTTCACCAACGCTGAACTTGGCGTGCAAACAAGATGGCCGCTGAACTCTGTGCCAAGATTTTCTTCTCCACTCATCAGGTCTGAAAGATGGCTCAATGGCAAACTGTTTCCCAGCAACTCTCTCTCTTCCTCTCTCTCTCTCTCTTTCTGATGCGCATACACACAGATCCAGCTGTTGTGCCCCCTCCACTGTGCCAATTACTGCTTTCTGCAACTGCAAATGCGAAATTCGCCTGCTGCTACTGGGTGTGTGTGTGTGTGTGTGCGTGTGTGAGAGAGAGAGAGAGATTGAGAATTCTGCCAAGGAAACCTGACAAACAGCAGAATTGTCATTTATTTATTGGTACATGAGACTAAATCTCCAACTGTTTCTAAGAGGTCATGCACAAGAAAATGTTAATAGTTTATAGTTGTACATTGCCATCACCTGCTTTCATTTGGAATGTTCAGTAGAGCTTCATCATCACAAGACTGTCAGCTGGACACACACACACACACAGTGTCGGAGAGACTGAAACACACACTCTACATCATCGTTCATACCAAATCTTTTCCTGTCACCCTTAATCACATCGACTCTATATCCATATGTCAGCTTGAACACCTCAGTCAAATCCAAACATTTTCAGTGCATTTTTATTTGTTTTTGTTTTTTTTGCTTATTCTATAAACGTGACTGCGAGGGTGCTAGAGTCAGAGATTTTATAAACCCCCCCGGCCTCCTCTCACTCTCTCTGTCTTTCCATATAGCTGCAAGTTCAGCCGTTTGGTCCAGAAATGGTCAGGGAGCCTCATCCCCAAACTACGAGCCTCCAATTCACTCACTGGTAAGAAAGTGTACATGTGCTGTGGTGCTGTTTACCTAACAGACCTCCAGTTAAGCAAGAGTCACAGCGAGTCTGTTGACCTGCATTAGTGCTGACAAGCTAGATAGCACTTTTCTCCAACTGGGGGTAAAACTTAAAACAAAAAACTTGGCCTGCTCAGCATTTTCTACCTATCACAGAGCACTGCAGGATGCGAACGGCTTAACCGTACATCAGTCTGGAAGCATCTGCACAGTCTTCTGAATATTATATATATGTCACCTTTACTATGAGACAACTCAAAGCTTAGCTTACAGCAGAAACAGTATATGAAAAATTAGAACAGGCTGAACATAATAGAATGAATTATATAATCTCTCTCCCTCTCTCTCTCTCTCTCTCTCTCTCTCTCTCTCATTGTCTGTCTCTCTTGTTTGATCTCTGTAGCAGAATCGTATAGAGGATCGTTTGGAGAGACTGGATGATGCGATTCACGTCCTTCAGAGGCACGCGGTCGGCCACGGTGACCTGCACGGCCTCATCACGCCATCACACACACACTCACATTCACACACACACTCGCACTCACACACCCACAACGGAGCCATGGGCACCCTGAGCACCAGCTACGGCACCGGCCTTCTCCCGTCCAACAGACACTCACTCATGGTAAGCGCTCACTGCTGCGCTGTGTATTTACCCAAAACCTTAGGCTGCAGCTCCTAGAGTCAATGTTCTAAGCACTCTCTGGCTCTTCTCTCTCTCTCTCTCTCTCTCTCTCTTTGTGTATCTTGCTTACCCACGCTGCCTTGTGAGAAGAAGAGGTTGTATACATCAGATGTTTTGACACTCACACACTATCAGTGTCTGTCGAAAAGTGGAGTTTTAGAAGGCAAAGGCAAAAACGGACAGATTTAGAGACAGGATGAAGCTGAAACACACACTTTGCCAGGGCAGCACGCAGAACACGAGGCCTGACTATTACCATGTGTGCAAAACTGGTTCAGTAATCCAAACAAGCTCTTTATCTCTATCTGTCTCTCTGTATTTCTCCTTCTTTTTTATGTCATTCTTTTTTTCCTTACCATTTCATTTTCCTCTCTGTCTTTTCATCGTTCCACCTGTACCTGTTTCACTGCACCTATTTTGCACTCTCTATTTTAAATCCGATTTATTTTTTTACCCACTCCGTAACTCCTCTCTCCTTCTCCCACCTCTTTTCTCGTTTGGTCGATTTTTCCATAGTCATACTGACTGCTGAGCTGGTATGTGTATCAGCTGTGTATTTTTTTCCCCATGTACTCCCTGTGTCTGGACATTTGGACATCATGTGACTACTGCACATCACTAACACCCAACAGACCAAAACTAAATACCGGAAATGATAGAGACACAAACAGTGAGGTGGAACAAAAGAAAAAAAAATGAACTGGGGGGGGTAAAGGGAGAGAAAGATTGAATGGTGGAAGAAAAAGAGACCAATGAAGAGACCAAAGGAAAACGAGGCAGAGAGAAAGAATGAGGGAGAGATAGAAAGTAGACGACTTGAAAGGAAAACATCAAGGCGGATTCTGGTAATGTCTCCCATATTTAAGTTTGGTTTTGATTCTCGAAACAAGTCATAAAAGCTTTCGGCAAGCACTGAGAACAAAGGGGGAGAGAAAGCAAGGGAAACAGGGAGAGAGAGAGTGCTCAACGTCCACTTCAGCACTACCTCGGAACGACACATGCACACACTCTATTGCAGAAAAACAAACATGGCCTTTCCATTTTATAAACACTCGCTAAGACAGAAGGGCCCTAAAAAGTGTACTTGTTTGTTAGTGTTTCCCTATGTGCCTGTGCACGCTTGTTAGCGTGTGTGTGTGTGTGTGTGTGTGTGTGTGCGTGTCAATTGAACACACCTGGTATGAGATCCCTGACAGAAAACAGTTATGCACAGGTCACTATTTTTAGTTCCGGCACCATCAAGCACATGAAGTAATTGTGCATGTGTGTGAGTAAACTTGCCTTCCCTTTATCTCTGTAAGCTGTCGTTTTCCTTTATGTACTCCACACTAACTTTGACATTAACACACTTCCAAGCCCTCACCAGACCACTCTTCTTTAATCTAGCCATTCATATTTGCAGCAGTACAGAAACACCAGGCAGGAGAATTCTTTTTGTCTCTTTTTTTTTTGCATAAAAAAGATTGGTGTTTTAATGTTTAATACACAGGAGCTCGGTTAGTGACTTTCATGATGCAACACAAGCAAGCCTAACCCTAACCCTAAGCAAGTTAAAAAAACAAACAAACAAAAAAAAACAACGGTGAGGTCCTTGTATTCTACATCTATGGAATGCAAAGTGGAGGTTACACATATTCACACAAAGTCACCAGCTGTTGGTGTATAAAGGAAAGCGAGAGAGATCAAGATGGTCCGATATAAGAATGAAATCCTGGCCCCGTACAGGGCAGAAAGCGTGCATACAGTGCGAAAGCTACGACTGACTTCCACACTGATGTGGAAGTGTTTTATTGTTAGGTGTTTTTTAATTGCTATATTTAATGAAAATTTCTTTGTCATTTCAGAGCTTTGGCACCACTGTAAAAGTGGTGCACAATAGGGTGTGTTAAAGACTTGAACTGAGAAAGAAAGGAAGGAATATTTTGGCAGCACAAATAAAGGTTATTATTTTTGAGAAATAAAGGTTGCTTTTTTTTTTTAAGTTAATTTGGTTTTTATACAAAGATTTATATTGCACAAAAAAGTTTCTTCAACTATGAGAAATGTTCAGCCTGTCTCAGTCTGTCTATCGCGGTCTCACTGACTCTATCTCTCTCACTCACTCATGACTTTCCTTTTTTCAGTTTCTTTCTCACTTTCTCTCTCTTCAGATTTCCTCCTCTCTGTCTGCATACTTAGCTCTTTTTCTGTCCCTCTATCATGCTCTCTCTCTCTCTAACTCCCTCTCTCGCGCTTTCTCTCTCGCTCTCCATCTAAAGAAACAGCTGTTTCATGTTTCTCTGCATGGTTGGAGACCCTGAGGTCATCAGCCAGCAGGTGCTCGCATGATGGAGAGATAGAGAAAGAGGAGTGGGGGGAAGGGGGTCGAGGGGGGGAAGATTTATGCTTTCCTTCCAGTTTAAGGCGAAAGAATGCCATAGCGCGCAAACACACACACACACACACACATGCAGAGTGTAGTGCATTGAAGTGTATGGTATAATTTCGAATTCGTATGTACAGAATAATCGAGTAGCTTTAGATTTCACTGTAATGTCTCTCTCACTTATCTGTGTGTAAGACCCAAGTACTGGTTTAAAATACACCCTTAGACTCTCACCAGGATGTACACACACAAAAGTTGCAGCGCCGTTGTTTTTCTGAACTTTCCACTCACACACTCCCATGATCAATTATGAGACACACACACTGACACACCGGTAAATACACTGATTTATATCAGCTGCGTTTGTGTTATAAGATTTTGAATTTTGTACACGCACACACATTCATGCACACATGGCTACTGCACTTTAGCTGCTAGGTGATGTATCGTGCTAATCTTTAAGCACTCTCTGGGCTAATCTGTAACAGAGAGAAGAGCTTTTTAAGTCATAAGCAGGTTAAAGGGCTGGTCATTAAACTTCACACACTCAGATCTGAGAGTTAGTACTTTCCTAATCACTCTGTAATGCTTATTAAAAGGCTTTCTTTTTTGGAATAAGTGCCTAAGCTGCTTAAAATCATCTTCAGAGAGCAAATTACAGACAGATTCCATCTGAAGTATTTGAAAGCTTTAAAAGCTTTTTTTTTTTTTTTTTTTTTTACTTGATTTTCTCATTAGTACTGTATAGCAATGCAAAGAGAGCTATAGCAATGTTAAGAACAAGTATTTTTGTGCTTGGCACGTTAAAAGTAGACAGTGAAAGCTCAGTGGGACAGCGGTAGCTCAGTGGTAAAGACGTGGAAGGTCGTGAGTTCAAATCCCAGTACTGAGTAAGGCCCTTAACCCTCGGCTGCTCAGTTGTACAAATAAGATGGATGTAAGTCGCTCTGGATAAGAGTGTCTGCCAAATGATGCTAATGTAATGTAGATAGATTTTCCAACTTGATTTTTCAACTTGTCCACGGGGGTTTGTGTGGTGCTGGATTATTATTTTTTTCACCATTTGAAAGATTTGTACAACCAAATTCCAGAAAACAAGAAAAAGAGCAGAGTAATCTGCATTGTAATCTCCCCAGCGTATTTATTGTTTTGAATAACTGGTGACATGAAACGTAAAGCTGTGCATTAGAAACAGCTTTCCCTTTTCTTCAGTCTGACGTTCTCATTCTCCCTCCTTCGCTCACCTGATCGCCTGTGTTAGATCTAATAGTCACCTTTTTCTGTTTCTGTTTGCCTCCAGAGATGAGCAGCTCAACAGCTGTGGAGAAAGAAGGAGAGATTGGGTGTGTGTATGTGTGTATGAAATCATGGGAACGCTATGTTGAGAGCTGGGCGCAGCTGGAATAGAGAGAGAGAGAGAGAGAGAGACACACACACACACTGACAGATAGCAGAACACAATCTCTCACTGCCTTCAGCACAAATGGACCGAAAAATGCGCCCAGAATGATTTGATTTTAGTATATTTATTTAGAATGTTGCGAAATTTACAACATTCCTAAAACACAAGGGTTATTTGAAGTTTGTCATTTGAAGGTGTACTCAGTGCAGTAGGTATTTCCCCCACACACACACACACACACTCAGGAGTCTAAACTTTCTTTAACAGAAGGTCAGGAATACACACATTAACGTGTGTGTGTTTGTATGTATATATGCAAGGGGTCCTCGATTTACAGTGGAGTTCCGTTCCTATGGCTCGACGTAAAAACGATTTCCACCGTTAGTCGGAACTCACGCACTGTACCACACTGTATAATGTTAAAACAACCTAATACAGCACCCGGATCTCCAACTAGGTAACGAAAAGAAAAACAATCGTGCTGATTGGCTGATGTGGCGAAGGACTTGGTTATGATCAGTCCATACATTTGTGCTCAGGGTTTGTATGGACTCTGTTGGGTTTGGTTGAGAGGTCGATCCTGAGCACCGCATTCATTTAAATATCAATGGCGAATGTATATATTTTTAATAAATTTATGGGAGATGGAGATGGCGACTGACGTAGATCGATGATGCTGTAAACCGAGGACTCCCTGTGTGTGTGTGTGTGTGTGTGTGTGTGTGTGTGTATGCAGTCGTTAAAATAATTTAAAAAGCAAAGAAAGTAAAGATTATTATTATCATGCTCTTCTTTTTCTGTATTTTTCTAAGCCACAAAGATTTTTACAACAGTAATTAGCCTCCTGAGATGCAAATCTAATAATACACATGCACTGTGTTCCCACTGTGTGTGTTTGTGCGAGACACTATAATGACAGAATAGTGTTAAATGTCCTTACAAACAAAATATAAATAATTAAATGGCATTTTTGAAGGAAAAACAAAAAGGACCAAAATGTTTTCTTTTGGTTACTAAGGTCAAGCTTAGTGTTCGGTTTAGATGTAGCATAACATTAATTAGCTGCATCGTACAGTTGACGTCCTCATAAACTCATAAAACCCCAAATGTTTCCTTTTCCTTCTAGGATTAAATTTAGTGGTAGCAATTTATTTGAACTGCTTGAATCACTTTTGATTCAAAACAGAAGTAGGTATGAGAAATCTCATTCCAGTATAGCTTTTTATTTCGAAGGCCCATATGCCAGCTAAGCGAGTGATTTTACTGCTCTTAGACTAAACTGTTAATCACATGTACATTTATAAAAATATTTCACATTATAAAAATCACTGGTTGTGTAAAACCTCCAATATCATCCTATGCCTTTTGATGTAATGTGTTATAACATTTTGAACTTATTATGCGTCATAACTGTGGCAGAACCCATCAAATAAAGTGTAACTGATTTAGTTGTAGGCATAACATTAATTACCTGCCTTAATAATTATGTCAGTGGAAGGTCCTCGCAAGGATAGTACGACAAACGTGTGTGTGTGTGTGTGTGTGTGTGTGTGTGTATGCTCACATGCTGAAAGGTGCTGTCAGTGGGAGGCCTGGTCTCCATCTCTCATTTCATGCACACAAACGGCGTGTGAAAGAGCTCGTTGGTGTGTGATCATTCCAGCCCACGGCGGTCACGGCTAACCACTAATTAGCTCAGCCCGGGGGGGAAGTGAAGGTTCGAAAGGCTCAGATTCCCACAGAAAGGAAAGTTATGATTTATTTTCCAAACGGGTGCGAATCACTACATCTTTTGTTACTTTTGCTAACGCACACACACGTGCATACACTCATGTACACACTTGTACAAGGAGAAATAATTGAGACTATGCAGCTCTCAAGAAGAGAGTGGGGTATATTGTAAGCTTTAGGAGAACCGTTGAGAGTGTGAGACGCGAAATGTGTGTAAAAATGCTGAAAGGGGGCCGGAAATGGTGTTGCTTATCAGCACTGATTTTGATAAAAATGTTTACTTCCTTTTGATACATTGTGGAAAAACCTATGATTAACGAGACCTGCCTGTGATTGGTCAGAATGTTTAATAGGAATGCAGCAGCATGTCTGTGATTGGTCAGAATGTTTAATAGGAATGCAGCAGCATGTCTGTGATTGGTCGGAAGGTTTAATAGGAATGCAGCAGCATGTCTGTGATTGGTCAGAATGTTTAATAGGAATGCAGTAGCATGTCTGTGATTGGTCAGAATGTTTAATAGGAATGCAGTAGCATGTCTGTGATTGGTCAGAAGGTTTAATAGGAATGCAGCAGCATGTCTGTGATTGGCCAGAAGGTTTAATAGGAATTCAGCAGCACTTTGACATATTGTTATATTTGAAACATAAAATGTTTGGTTTTTAGCATGTATAATAAGTGAAATTCAGAGTCAGAGGAAGAAAGTGCGGGATGAATATGGGCATTCACGTACTAGGAGCGAAGACCACTTACCACATGAGCACTGGATCTGTCCAACGTTCTCAACATTATCATTAATTTCAGTATCTGCTTCTGTCATTTTTTATTATTCTCTTTACTCTCTTCAAACATACAAGAACTGAACAAGTAGAAAAGTTTTCTGTTGTTGGTTGTTATTGTTGTTTGATTTTTAGGGTTTTGGGGTTTGTTTTTTTTTCTTTTGCCAGTCAGGTATTTTTTTAATGTATAATTATTCAACAAAATTCATAAAGTCCTCACTCGCTCTTCCTCTCTCGTTCATTCGCTCTTTTCTCCATTTTGCTTGGTGGTGAACAGTGGCACATGTGGCAGAGGTGCAGTGCGAGAGCATCTCCCTCATCACCATTCTAAATGACTTTACTTTTTAAATATAAAACCCTTTATTAAATATGTATGCCAAGTGCTTCTATCTGAAGCCAGGAGGATGCCATTTTACATTTGGGGCTTTCGGCATGATGAAAGAGCGGTGGGGGTTAAAAAACAAACACAGACTTGGAGAGAGTGAACCCTCCTCTTTCTTTGCTCCCTCTCTGTTATATTCCTTGCAAAGCCAGCGACATTTTCTGATATTTGCATCGAGCCAGTGACATCCCAGAGTTTCACTGTCAAAGGCTTAACAGGAATTACAGCAAGAGAGACGAGAGAGAGATGGCAGATTCGCTAAAACAAAAGCAGAAAGAGAGAGAGGGAGAGAGATGGGGGGAAATGTGTGCCAAATCACAATTCCTGCCGGATCAGATGAACGTGTCGGGGGAATTAGGAAGCTCACAATTAAGCATATGGGCATTAAGATAATTGTCAGTTGTGTTGGCGGCCATGATAGAGGACAGATGGACGTGAAGCGCTGCTCAGCATCGTGGGACATCACTTTGGATTTTACCTGCCTGAGCAGCTCCTCTGTGTGTGTTTGTCACTGGTGTGGGTGTTTGTGTCTGTGTCTGTGTGCGTGTGCGTGTTTGAGAGAGACAGCACTTAAGAAACACAGGGATAGGGCGCCCTCTTTAGGGTATTGTCACTAAAATTTTGTTTTTTAAAAGTTTTTTTTTTACTTTGTACTCACTGATCAATTGAATATGGATTTAAAATATATATTAACACACAATGCATATATTAATTGATAGTGATTACTGTTTATATTGATTGATATTTGGGTAAAAACTCTCTCTCTCTCTCTCTCTCTCTCTCTCTAGGTGGGGTCTCATCGTGAGGAAGGAGTAGGGTTGCGTAGTGCTCACTCCATTGTGCCCAATCAAGTGCCCGTTCCTCAGCTGCCAGTTCAGTCTGCCACCTCACCAGAACTCAATCAGCCTGATCCGTACCGGGGTGAGAATCCACACACCCACAGAAATGCTATAATTGCTATGGGCCCGAAGCTGAACAGTGAACAAGGGGGTTAACAACAGTCAAACATATTAAACATGCAGTATATTTTACCACACACACACACACGCACACTATTCCCAATCCACCAAAGAAACGGAGTAATTATTACCCGGTCAAAAAAAAAAAAAAACAAAGCTGGAAATCTATAAAAGATGATTAAATTGATTGTATATGAGCGAGGCAGTGAGGCATGAGATTTGGCCTTGTTGGAATGAGTTAACACTTCCTTTTTCAAAAAAAATAAAATAAAAATAAGGAGGGGGGAAAAAAAATAACAAGTCCTTGGCAAGCCTTCGGGCCGCAGCGGCCCAAGCCAAGGGCTTAATGAGATGTTAAGAGCTATAAAATAAAATTTAAAATAAAAGTAAACGTAGCAGCGAGTCGTAAGAGAGGAGACGGGAGCAGCATAAATAACGCACTGCTGCTTTAGCAAAACACACACTTCATGAATAGAGCGCTGCAAAACCACTGCGGTTTGGCTTTGTCCTTTTAATAAGTAGGGTATTCATCCACCTGTTTCTGTTCTCATAAAGCATGTGCGTGCTTTTGCCCCATAGCTGCGTGAATCGGGGGAGCAGGCAGAGAACAGCGATAAGGAGGCTTTCAGAGCACATGTTAATATACTTACGCTTCTCTTCCCTAAGCAGAGAAAAGAAAGAGAGAGATAGTGAGGATTAAGTTATTTACCGCATTGTCTCTCTCTTTCTCTCTCTCTCCCTTTCTTTCTGCTGAACGTGAACGTCCACGCTCCGGCTGCTCTCCACAATGTGTGTACTACAGTTTAGCCTCTCGCCTCTCAGCATGAGAGAGGAATTTACCGGCCAATTTCGATGCCTGTTTTAGTTCCCAGTATTGGCATTAGTTCCGAGTGAGGTCATTTCCTGGTAGCGGAGAGAATTGTGGGCTTGCTTGAACGTTGCAGGTCCTAACCAGAACACACAGTCCAGGCATGGTGTGGAGAAGAGAAATCAATTAGAGCCTCATGTGGCCAGAGAGAGAGAAAGACTTCACTCCACAATCACGCGTTTGTTTTTCCGCCTTCTTTTCTCCTCTATATCAGCTCACTCCAGCTGTTAGGAACCAAACTAGCCCTCCTACTCTTCTTTGTCTCTGTTTCTCACGTTATGTCTTTCTTTTCATCCCTGAGTCACTTGTAACTCAGTTAAATTGCAGCTAGCATTGTCGACTATATGCAATATTGTCAAAGCATAGAAAAGTAAGTTTCCAGTTCAAGTTTCAAAAGCTACGCCGGTTAAAGATTAGAAAGTTTATTAGCAAACATTAGAAGAGTGAGAAGAATAGTTACCAAAGCAATAAGTGTGATTTTTATCATTACAGCTGGCAGGTTGTCACAGGTGTCAGATTGATGGCGTTGTTCTTTTTGTTGCTTTTAGTTGTCCTTATATGTTCTATGAAAAATCCTCTTTCTTGTTGTCTTTCACTGCAGATCCCTGCCACTTTCTCACTCCATCCCCCTCTTTCCTCTCTTTCTCTCTCAGAGTCAACGTAACCCCTCTGTCCTTCTCTTTCACTCTCGATCTCAATTTCTCTCCA
This sequence comes from Chrysichthys cranchii, assembly GCA_030068335.1. Taxonomy (NCBI): domain Eukaryota; kingdom Metazoa; phylum Chordata; class Actinopteri; order Siluriformes; family Claroteidae; genus Chrysichthys; species Chrysichthys cranchii. The sequence continues at coordinate 15,098,736 of JAQMCW010000011.1, forward strand.
TTTGTTTTTCCATCTTTCTTCATGTCTCCCCCTTCCAGTGTGTTGTAGAGGCAATGTGAGATGCACACAGACATTGGCAGTGATGTTGAACAATGAGGGCAGTGTTCCTCTTTTAGACCGGAGTAAAAGAGTGTGTGAGTCAGGGGTGGGGTGGGGTCTATAGGCCCTTTTGTACCCCACAGGGATTGGACGTCCTCTCGAAAATCTGTCGCACAAATAGATGCACACACAAGCAAAAATCATGCATTTAGTAGAAGCATTTTGCTGACATGCACGAATGATGTGTATAACAGAATACATACACTCTAAATAGATTTTTAAAAATGTCCTTTTATTGCCTTTGTTTAGAATTTCTTGACCTTGGGTATGATGAAACTGATTTTCAATGAAATTAACAATATATATGTGGCAGAAAACCACATAGTTAAAAAACACAGCATACACACAGGTCTTTCGTGTTTACATGTCAAAGGAAACATAATATAGTAATTTTTGAAATAAATTTCATAATGCATGACATTTGATTTGTATCAGGGTTGAACACTGTATTCTAGAATAATCATCAAATCATTTTAGCTGGAAAATTGATTTTTAAAAAATCCTACTAATTGTAACTTAATCGACAGCGTAATTTAAAAAAAAAGCTACATTTTTTATCCTGCCGGAAAATATCATATTGCTGTTCGGTGTTATGAAGCATATAGTATGTATAACCATAACTACTGCGTAATCACAATTATACAGTGATTATTATTCTATTTCAGAGCAGGATTGCATTCTCCTGCTAGATCCTACGATCAGGCATCATTAAGCCGCATACTAACACACGACGGTAAACGTTGCTCATTTCTCTCGGCCTCTCTGCAGCGCTCTCCAGTGGACTACAAGGCCAGAGCACGTCTTCAGTGAGCTCAGATGTTAAATCGGAGGACGAGGGAGACGAGAACCTGCAGGACACCAAACCTTTGGAGCTAAAGAAGGAGGACATGGACAGCAAAGAGCTGAAAGCTATAGAGAGGTCGAGATCTAGGTAAACTGTTTAAGCTGAGCGCTCGCTTCATTTAATTCCTTCACTGGATTTTGATGAAGTGACCCATGTGTGGTGCGAGACAGCTAAATGCAGCAAAGAGAGAAAGGAACTATCCCAAAGGCGAAGCTCAGATTTCACCCGTGGATATTTGTTCGAAATCCGTGTGCATACTTTCACGTAAATGCAGTAAAGTTGAAGTCCACTATCAAAAAACTGTTATATCAACAGGTATGAAGGTATTTTCAGTACAGTTTAAGCAAATAGAAATCCCAAACTGTATGTTCATATTGACAGAAAGCAGCGAGGACAGCAATGCTTAGAGCTTAAAAGTTATTATGATGCATGATCTTTAAGAAACAACAGGCATTAATACTGTGTTATCATTTGACCAAAAGGTAGGCAAAATGCATGTGAATCTAATATTCATGATTCATAAAATAAACTCATAAGTATTTTACAGCTAGATTAAAAAAAACTTGTTTGAGATAATATTTGTTTAGATATTATTTATCAAGTCTCCTAATACCACCAAGTTTTGGTAGTGGACTCAGACTGATATATATATATAGTAGAAAAACTCCCAAAAGTCCAAAATAAACACAGTCTTGCTGAGTTATTCCCAGTTTGTCCCGGTGTTGAGCCGGGTTTTAGCTGTCTCTCACACATCAGAGTAGGGTAGCCAGAATCCCAAAAACATTCCCGAACCCCTCCAGGATGAACTCCACATTTACAACAAAATGGAGTTTGTAGCTTTTCACCTGGATTTGCTTGACACAAATCTGACCATTAGTAGTTCATTTGCAATTGTTTTGTTTTGTTTTAGGTTTTCTTGTTTTGGGCTTTTTTTTTTTTTTTTTCAAATTATGTTTCTTATGTTATGTTCCACTTGACTTGAATGTTGCTACAGTGTCATGCTTTAAAACGATTACACTGTTGGTCAGGCAGATAATAACCTGCAAACCATAAATGATGAACGTCTACACCCTGCTATGAAAGTATGAGGATATGTTCACGTGTGTAGTATTTAGTGTGTTTTAATTCAACCTGGATTGGCTCTGCAACAAGTCATTATCCAAGTGTGTGCCATTTTCCAAGCACAGAGCTTTACCCAGGAAATGTAGATGTTCTCTAGAGGCTGAATTGATTGACAGCAGTTGTGAAATACTAGTGATATTCATAAAATAATTTCAAAATTCGACCAAATGTCTCATCTGATGTTAACACGCTGTGTTTCTCTTCTTCAACTGTACCAGAGGTGTTTGAATGCAGAATTCATCAGACAGTTTAAAGAAGCCATTATGTGTCTTATGTATGAAGGAATTCATTGATTTGGAAGCCATTTTAGATTTGACCGAGAAGTGGCTGGATGTTCCTTGAATCATGTGGAAGATCAAATTAAACAGCAACAGGAAGTAGGCAACTAAATAAAATTGAATCTACAACATTCTACAACGGTTTAAAACTGTGACGCTGCCATTTAAATCCGCCAGATTTTGATAAGAGAAACTTTGGCTTACTACTCTCCTGAAGTCTTTTGGGCAGGTAGAGCAGTGATTCCAGCCCGAAACATTATTTGTAATGACTCTGTTTGACCAATCAGAGGTCTGCACAGTTGCTAGCTCCACTCATATGTACTAGCTAGGCTTGCATGGTACGTGCACAAGGTGGGTGACAGATCAGACTGGGTACTTAGGTATGGCATGACTCATGAGATTGTGGAATAACAGCATGGAGGATTGTGGGTAATTTGCCGAAAAACTGGTAAAAGATTAATGGCAGTGTGATGCATTGAAAAACTGTTCAGAATACAATAACACAAAGTAAACACGCATATGTTCTACTTGTCGGTTTGGGTGAATGAAAAGTTTTTCACATTGGCTCTATTTAAACAGTGTCATGACTAACAAGTGAATAATTTGTTTGTACCTTTCCGCCCTGGCCCTCCCCACACTAAGTATTCACCAGTGGGGTGACTAAATTAAAGAAATATTCAAATTTGCAAGTAGATCAAATTGGGCTTGTCACAGTTTTTAAAAAAGTACCACTTTAAAACATTTGGTGTAATTCTCATAATATAATAATAATATATAATATTATATTATAATAATTATTTGATTAGTCTTAGGTCCTCTGGTAGGTGTATCCCAGTGTTCCCAGGCTCCGGATCCACCACAGCCCTGACCAGGCCATAAGCTGCTGTTACTGAAGATGAATGAATGAATGATTGATCAGATTAAAAGAGCTTTATAAGTGGACTCATTTTCGGACTCTTTTGTCTGTCCTGGCATTTTCATATCGCACACTTGCAGCAACAACGACGATGAGGATCTGACTCCGGAGCAGAAGATCGAGCGTGAGCGTGAGAGGCGGATGGCGAATAATGCACGAGAGCGCCTGCGCGTACGAGACATTAACGAGGCATTTAAGGAGCTCGGGCGCATGGTGCAGTTGCACCTGAAGAGCGACAAACCGCAGACCAAACTGCTCATCCTGCACCAGGCCGTCGCTGTCATTCTCAGTCTCGAACAGCAGGTCCGAGGTCAGTAACATTCGGTTACTCTCACTGATCAAGTACCGTTCATTCGCTGTTCATCAGTGTTCACCTGGCCTGAGGTCAGGTCTTATTTCCTCAAACACTGGTTTAGTAAAAATAAAGTTGAACTGATCTAATGTCACGTTCTATTCATTATTTTTTTTTCCCATTCTGTTAATCATAAATTAACTTTGTTTCTTTGAGTATTTTTCTTTGTGTTTCTTGTATAAAATCCATACACATATTAGCTTTAAAATAGTAAATAATCCAGTATAAGCCATGCTATGTTCTTTATACAAATCAAACTACTTACACCCAGACTTATCCTATTAACACTACATCATTTTACATGATTTATTTATTTATATTTTCAACATCACCTGGTTTATCTGTCTGTTCCCATAGTTTCCTCTTCACATTATTTTGTGGTTATTAAGGTTGTTTGTACCACTGCATGAAATATTTCTTCTCTGCAGCTTCACCTCTAACCACTTGGTGGCACTGTCTCAGCTAAACACAGGCTTTTGTGTCCTGTTGAAAAAGGCACACTGCACAGAAGGCCCACTGTAATACCTTTAACTAGAAACCTTTGAATGATTGTGTGTGTGTGTGTGTGTGTGTGTGTGTGTGTGTGTGTGTGTGTGTGTGTGTGTGTGTGTGTGTGTGCGCGCGCCT
>JAQMCW010000011.1:15114834-15129922 GCA_030068335.1 Chrysichthys cranchii
ATATTTAGTAGCGGGTTTGACATCACAGCGTTGGTGTAGTTAGCTGTGTTGCTCTGGTGTGGACTCTGTCTAGTGTGTGTGTGTGTGTGTGTGTGTGTGTGTGTGTGTGTGTGTGTGTGATGGATAGTCTGAATGATCAAAGTCAAAACGTTAATTAGACATCCTTAATGTAGCTGCTCATTATAATGATATCTGTAACTACTGAGGAAGGCTTTCTGACCGCGTGATTCAATTTTCCTCTTATTCATTTTCTTGCGTAAATACAGTCGAAAGCTCATCGCTTGTGAGTACACACACGCACGCACTCTCTTACACACACTTTAAACACTGACTTTTAATCTTGTCTCCCTTGTCTCTTTAACTCTCCTGGGGGGAGAATAGAGAATGATCAATCAAGCAGACGCGCGCGCACACACACACACACACACACACACATAGAGGGTTGACTTGTGAAGGAGGTCACATTTTCACCCACAGCAACAGGACAGAATGCTAAACACTGTGTCGTTAACCAAAGACTCCCCCAAACCCAGTCCTTACTGCACCATGAGCGCCTGCAGCTCTACCTCTGCCTTCAAGTTTGTAAGTAAACCCGAGTACAAGTACTAGATAATGTAACTATCCTGTCGTAATTTTTAATTTTTTTTTAGTCTCTGATGGGTTTTTTTCTCTTCAAGTATGGGAAAATTACTGTAACGTGATGATGACAAGTAAATATTGATCCTGAAAGTAGCTAGTAATGATCCAAAGGTATTTACACAAGACTTTTGATGTTTTCTTAAGGTAATGTTGTTTTTATAGGGTGCCACCAAAATTATTAGACATCTGATGACCAAAACCTGAAAGAACCGCATACTCACTCCTATTGCACTCTTTTTGTGTTTTGGTCTGAATTCATGTTGTACTGCGTTGCAAGTAATTCCGAAAGTAAGTGTATAATCAGGTTTGCTGTCTTGTAAAGGTGCTTGATTTCACTCCAGGTTTCACATGCCCTTTGTTAAGACCTTTTCTTATAGGACAAGTCGGGGTAATCCTGCTCTTAAAAACACAACCTCCTACACATCACTTCCTGTGTTTACTTAGTCTGCATTCCTTACACGTGTTTTTTTGTGCTTTTTTTTTTTTTTTTTTTTTTTTTCATGGCTTGTTGTGTAATATGTAACTTCCCAGAAGTTCTGGGAATTCTGCAGAGGGGTTTGGCTGACGGAGGTTTTGGCCTCGTGTTTCCCATAACTCGCTTAGGAAGTCACACCCACGATCCCTGCTGGGGAATCTCCAAACTGTTACAGAACATGTACCTTCTTCAGGTGCCAGATCCTTTTTTTTTGCTTCCTCTTTTTTTTTTCTTCCCTTCCTTAGAAAAAGCATGAACTTTTTACATTTCTCCATTCAGTTCAGTAATGTAGCTTGTCAGTGTAAAACTCCTTTTGCTGTTGGAATTTAATAGTGCATCTAAAAATAATATTTTGGGCATCAGTGGCTGTCACTATAAGCCCTACCAAAAATATTTTATAGACAGCATCTCTTCTACAAAGTATCCATCTGCTATGTGAAGAGCAAGGAATGCACCTAGTGGCTTCCACATCATTTGTGAAAGTGTTTCCACTTTCAGCTCAGCACAAAATTACATTCAAGATGTGTAAAGTAGGGGTGTTAAATGGGTCACGCTACAGATTTGTAGATAAATAACACATCGGTAACTCTTTCATATTCATTTATTAGCGTTCACCTGACAGGTGCATTCAGCACGTACAAATGAAATGAACAGGCATCACTTAAAAACCAAGATGCTTCAATATCATCCAAGAAAGCAAATTTTCCAAATTAGTTTTACCCATACCAGTGCCTTGCATAAGTATTTACCCTCTTGAACTGTTTGACATTTTGCACTGGAAACCTGAAGGTTTTCCACAACCTGGACCTGAAGTAGACTACACTGGGATTATATGTCAAGTTGTTAGCTTGTTAATAAAGAATTTTTTAAAGAATAAGGAATTAATAAAGAACGGTTTTTTGCTCTCTTTTGCCCCATGGTGTAGTATACAGCCCTAGCTCCTTTTTCGAATTGTTCAATTCAGTTCCAGTCTACTAGACGATTTTATTTTAGTACAGTCCAAATTCATTTAGTGGCCTGGATTCAGACCTTTATGGCATATACTTTAAGTTTTCAAACTTTATGAGTTGCTCCTCTAGCAAGTTTTAACACCGCCCAAAGGAGAGCTGTAGACATGTCTGTTTGGTATTTTGCCTCATATAGTGCTTACCTTGTGTGGGCAAAATCTGCGTAACATGAGTGTGCTGAAATTTAAGCATTTATTGTGACGTACTGGAACCTATCGCAATGAAAATTTAATGTGAGTGTCTCACAAAGTTTATCACAGGGCGTCGCTAAGCTCGTGTTTAGCATTAAGTGGACGTGACTAGTCCTCTATCTCACCATCACTTGTTTTGTCGGATGCAGATCCAGACTGCAGCTTGTAGATTTAGCCACAGGGCAATTTGGCCGTACATTTGTCTTTCTCTCCCCCAAACCGTTCCAGGCCTTTTCACATGATGAATCACTCGAACTCATTCCCAAAACAGATCTGTTGTTCTTGCCGTCTTCCGTGGCAGCTTATACCGTGCTGGAAAAGCATGTTGGTTGTTTGTTGAGCTGTCATTAGCTTCAATTGCCAGGAATTCATGATAACCAAGTGTGAAAAATGTATTCCTGTTTGCAAAGTGGCTGGTTGCATTTAGCAAAACGGTCTCTTGTCGTTAACTTCAACTGCCAAGAAGATTCTCGTTTGAATCGTCCAAAACAAAACTGAATTACATGGCACAGAGGAGGAGGAGGTTACGTCTAGCAGCGCTTCTCCTTTTCAGGATTGACAGTTTAGAGTTCCTTCATCATTACAAGGTCTCAGGACACGCAACCTCTTCTGAGCAACATCAGATTTAATTTGAGCAAGACGTTCCATCCGGGTTTGCTTCCTGGGCCTAGGGTTGGGTTTTTCACTGGATATTATGGGAAGTCATTAGGACGTTTTCACGTTGCCGTTGCGTTCAGCAAAACTTTCCTTTTCATTGAAAACAAATGGGTTTTCTAGTGACTAATGTTCCTCAGTAATGCAAGAGCTGCTTTGTTCACTTAAACACAAAGCACTGAGTATTCCTAACGGACTGTCCTAATCAAGCATCCAGGTTAAGTCGTAAATACACATCAACTCTTAATATTTAATTAAAATATATGGCATCAAAACAGTTCATATAATCATAGCAAATGCGGCGTGATCAGGATATCCAGACAGATTTTCATTTAATACAAAGATACAACGGCTACGACGTAGTTTGAAGTAACATGTTATTGTATCACAAAACGTTGCATTAGTAGAGACCTTGGGGTTTTTGGTTGCTACTACAAATCTGAGCAGTAAATACAGCTTAAATCCACTTACACTTGTTAAAGCAGTGCTAAAACGCGAAACAGATTGCAGATTGTGCAGATTGACGTGGCCCGTAGCCGCCTGTCACTTCCATCTGTAGGCTGGAACACCATTGTGGCCAAAATTGCCCACATAATGCATTACTCATTATATTGTGTTTTTTAAGCATTTAAATTTTAAATCTGTGCCTTCTGCTTTGGGTTCTTAGGATCGACAAACACCTGATGCACGTGTCTGTGAATCGAGATCCTGTAATTATGCTATGTTAGACTGAGCAACTCGAGCATATATGTGTGTGTCTAGATGATTATATGAACACCAGTTTGCATGGCTGACTTTACAGTTCAAGGGTACAGATGAACATTTTGAGACATTTGAATATCTGATTCTTGTAGGTTTATGGGCAATACTTAAGGTGTTGAATTGTGCGTCCTAATGTTATAATTTCCTCATATCTTGCAGGTTTTTCCAGAGACGATCAGTGACGGCACTGGGAGTCTGTGGAGTCTGATCACCCAGAGTTACCTCAGATTAATAGACCTGCAAAGAGAAACAGAACGGGAGATTTCACACATCAGTCAACAGTGAGTACACACACACACACACACACACACACACACACACACTCGCATGTATGCTGATGTACATAAGCATGCAAACACGCACACACATGGACGTGCTCTCACATGGCCAGTAGCTGGATATAATCCCTAGCTGCATTTTCACTTGTGTCAGTTACAAGTCAGTTATTCTTTATTTTTGACGCGTGATGCCATGTGTACGAGTGGGTTTTTTTTGTTTTTTGTTTTTTTTGTTGATGTTTTCGTGTTGTTCAGTTAATGTTAGCCCAGTTCAACAACGTCCATCCAAACCAAAAAGAAAGCTAATGCAAGATAATGCGTGTCTCTTGTGCTCTTGAACTGCAAGCATTAACCTTTTGTTCAAGTGTTCTGGTTTGACACAGATGTCATGCAAGATTTTTAACGTACTGCCTCAGTGGTAATGAGGCTGGATAGACTTGATCTCCCTTGTGTCATTGTATAACAAGCACATGGTAAAGCTCTGTACAAGCTATTCCCGTCCTATTGCGTCTTTTTAAACACACCTTGGGTACACCAAGGATACACTGATTGTAATATGTTCTAACAATTCTGGTCAAACTTGGATAGGTACATGGGGAACAAAAGGAGTAACTGGAAATAAGAATGTCAGCTTCTTCTTTTGTACGTGATTCAGTTGGTACCTAGCCTGCAAACTACCATACCGAATAAATAAGCGCACGTGACTCGCACACGCAAGTAAACAGGAGCTTAAACAAATAAGATCTACACTTATGATTACAGCGCACACCAGAAGAGGTTCTTCCTCCTGAATGATCAAAAGCAAGTGAGGAGAAAAAGTAAATGAGGAAAACTGAAAGAAAAAGAAAAGTGATGTGGAAAGAAGAAAATCTGTTGACAATACTTATCCAGAAATGGACTTGTTGTTCTGGTTACATCCAGGTCCTCCACCCACATTCTGGATTATTTGTAACCGGTTTGTTTACATCAGATATACAGAGGAGAGAGTCTGTTCTCTCTCTCTCTCACACACACACACACACACACACACACACACTCACACCCCATAATATGTTTTTCATTCCCTATCTGTCTATCTATCTGTCTGTCTGTCTAAGTGTAATCGTGAATATCTTGAATATATAATAGTGTGTGTGTGTGTGTGTGTGTGTACATATATACTCGACATCAGTGATTGTAGTACAATGTACAGTATTTAGTTTCTGCGTGTTATCATCTTTAATACATTCAATCTTATTGGGGAAATATTTGATAAAGCGTTAGCTTTTGATAACTGACGGTATAAGAAACCGGGTGTTTGGGCTGCTCTAAGACTCCAATGCGTTACAGTACCATATAGTATAAATTGCCTTGTACAGGCCATCATGCTTTAATGAAGCACATTGGACATATTGTAACTCCTGTCACATTATTTTTAGACATTTCTAGCTTGTAAACAATCCCTGGCCTGACCTGACTAATCTTCTTTCTGTTTGCGTTCACCACGAGCAGATGTTAACGCTTTCCGAGACGCACTTCATTTGCATATGATACAGTACGATAAATTGACAGTGTGATATCTGTCCAACCCAATTTAAAGTTTTACAGTATATCACGTTTCAAAGATGATGGCATTATATGTTGGAACGCAAAAGTGGAAGCACAACATGATTCTGTTATTGGCTTTGAGAATGCGATGGAATATTTTGAAATTGGATTCGATCAGAAGATTGCACGTAACAGATGAAATAGTTTTCTCTGATTTCCTTGTCACTGTATTTTATGTTCATACAGTACCTTTATCAAACCTTATCGCTTATGGTATTCACTGGATGTGCTGTATATAAATGTTGCATACAATTGTTTAATAGTATTTAATATTATTATTGTGTAATGTATACAGTACTTAAGGTGTAAATAGTCAGAGTGCCCCTTGTACAAAATGTTCCAAACTCTGAAACGGACAGTCCACTCTGAAAGTATAGGAAGGCAAAGCCAGTTTGAGATCCAAAGAAGAATCAGAATTTGCCCGTTCGTTTCCTGTTATTCCTTTCCTAGATGTGTTCAACGACTTAGAACTTGGAATTTTTTTTTTTTTATTTGAACCTACGAATCCTTTACGGGTTTCAGAAATATTGGAACACGCGATTGACAGGTGTTTCTTGTGGCACAGGTGTGCCCTGTTAGACTGATTGTTTAAACAGTTAATAGCTCTGAATGTGAACTCTTGGTTTAAGGTCAGGGTTACGCTTACGAAGACTGGCCTTCATTATAGGTTCGTCCTTTTTAACGACAAACGCAGAGAGCTTTCTGTGGGAGAAAATCAAGACATTTTGAAACTGGGAAAAGGGAAAATCACTCACAGCCATTGCACAGGTATTGGCAAAACTGATACAACAATTTGAAATGTTCTGGAAAAAGAAAGAAGCCATTAGTGTACACAGCAGTGAACTGTGACCTGGGAACAACCAGATATCGGACAGCAGTTCGATAAAACCAGGAAAACAACAGCAGTTGACGTCAGAACTACTGTGAGAGCTGTGAAGAAACCCCCCCAAAACAACAGTCAGTGAAATCACCAACCTCCACAGGGCATAGGTGTCACAGTTTACCAGTCGAAGAAAACTTTGAGAGCAGGAATATCGTAACTGGACCACTCATCAGTAAGAATCAGAAGTCCGGATTAAAATTTGCACAGCAATACAGAGAAACAGAAGTTCTGGAAGCACTCTCAGCTTCTACCAAGGTGCTTGGAAGGCCAAAGTGTGGAGAAAGAAAGGATCATGAGTGAAGAAAGGATCTTGGCTTGGCTTGCATGCCTGCTTCTGGAAAAACCTCATGAATCTTGATGAGTAAAGCTCATGACGGCAGTAGCAGAATGAACTCTAAGCTCAGCTTGATGCAGTTATTATAACCAAAATTTTACTTGGAACCATCTGTTCCTGTACTTTTGGTCACTTAAAAATCGGGCAGTTTCCCAATAAAGGTACCGTGTTCTATGTTCTTTATATTCAGGCGAGTTAACATCAGGAAATGAACACTGAAATTCTGATCTATTGTGTCACGTTTTTGATCTTTTGATCTCAAACTCAAGTGCATAGCAAAAACAAAAGAATTGGCCTTGCTGTTCCAATACTTTCAGAGGGAACTGCTTATCTAGAGCTTGTTCAACGTCTCCGAATAGATCATTAAATAGATAGAATGGTTTCTCCGTGGGACTTTTTCAGACGCGTACTAGACCAGAGTGGGCACGTTGGCACACATCCTCATAATCCACTGATTAAACGAAAGGGTGGGTCCTCCTTTTACCTGTTAAATCCAAGGCTGTTTTAAAGACTTTAGCTTGCTAAGTACTGGGTCATACAACACCGCAGGCTCCGGTTTGGTGTTAACATGGAAAATGATTTAGAGATTTTAAATGATGACACATGAGACGTGTGTTAGTCTGTAGTTTATGACAGAATGGATGCAGGTTAAGACTTGACAGAACATTTTTGTGGCTTGAATAACCTCGTGATTATTTTACCCCCTTGACAGGCAATAGATTACTTTCAATTTCTTTTGAAATCAATCTCGGCTGTTTGTCGTCTTCTTTTTCTTCTTGGAGAGGTCACCTGTAAATGTATGTATGTGGTTTTGTTATATTGTAAATCCTTCAGAGGAAGGACAAGTAGTATATAAATATGAATATGTAATCCGGGTTTAGTGATATTATTGTATTCCTTACACAAACAGGAGGTTCAGACAAGTGACAAAGGAAAAACTAACAAAGTGTCTTAGTATGGTTTCAGGCCAATACAAAACACCAGAACCAGATCTTTTAATATGCTGTTTCTAGTCAAAGATGAGGTCTCTCGCTCTCTCTCTCTCTCCCCTTCTACCTCTCCCCTCCTCCTATTCCTCTTGTTTTGGTCTCTGGGTGGTTTTATATATTTTATTGTCTCTCTTGGCCTTGACTTGGCACTGCTTCTAGTCTCACGCGCACGCACACACACGCATGCGTGCACTTGTGCTTTGGGGAAAATAAATGTTTCAAAATTGTTTTTTATATACATAACTCTTTTCTATGTCTGTCTGTCTTTATCTCAGGTTTTTTCTTCACTGATTTCCTCTTTCACAGTATTGTTGAGAAGCTCTTCTTGTATGGACAAATGTATTTACCTTCTGATAAAGTCCGTGGGTGCTTCCCAAATGTTGCTTTTTTCCCCCATTTGAAATCGTGGTGGGGTTTTTTGTTTGTTGGGTTTTTTTTTCCTATTATTAAAAGGCTATGTTAATGCCTGGACATTACAAATACAGTACATAAAATAAGGATATACATAAAACGAAAGTTTCATAGTTCGAAGGAATAGATCAGCCTCTGCACTCTATTGCACAATTGTCATACCCGTGTATAACAGCTTTCCTCCCTGGAGAGATGAGATGAGATGAGATGAGATGAATTATAGCAATATGGGTGAGTGTGAGAAAGACAGTGTGGTAACTATGCTTAGGAAATATGATGGGAGAGGGGACGAGTGACGTGTTGAAATACAGCTGTGTAAGCTCATTGGAAACGTCTGTTAAACTCTGCATAAGGGGCAGCATGGGAAAGTGGAGGATGTTTTTAAAACTGGTGAACGTTTAGATCAGTTAACTTTCCACTTATCGTGTACTATTCTAATTAGTTGTGTGGGATTGGGGCTATTTTCATTCTTCGCTTCATTCCTTACTTCTATACTCCTGTCATTATATCATTATACAGACACACGTAAACACACAGAGCACTGATTGCAGAAGACCTTCGTATTTTTGGTATCGAGACCTGCTATGTAGTCTTTTATAAGTGTGCATCTCCCTCTAGTGGAGGCACCATGAACTATCATCATAAGCAGAAGAATGTGAAGGCTTTTTTTTTTTTTTTTTTTTTTTTTTAAAGCCATGACCCAATCTCATTGAGTTGTACCATGCAAAAAAACAAAACAAAACAAGTAATTAGATTTTTTTTTTTAAGAATATATACAGCCTTCCCAGACAGCGATAATGCAAGGAGTTGTATATGAAAGAATGTGTGAGAGAGAAAGGAAGAAATAAAAGAATGAATGAAATGATTCTTTGCTTACTAACACGCTCTTTCATTTTTATCGTCTGTCTGTGTGTTAGATTGACGTCAGTGCGACTGCAGAAGAAGGTCCTGAGTTGTGAAACAGCAGGTCCAGAAAGTCTACAGACAGACGCTAAACATTTGCAGAGAAACGTAACCTCGGAGATCAGCACTGTGAGTAAAATACACTACAGTATTAATCAGATTAATGCTCAACTCCTACAGTTCTTCTGCTCAGCTCTGATGTAACATAGAGGTCCACAGGTTTGAGTGAAAAACCATGTGTGTGTGTGTGTGTGTGTGTGTGTGTGTGTGTTCCACTTTCTAAAGTAAATTATTAAATAATTAATTAAATATGATTAAAATAATATCTAAATAAAGAATTATTATGATACTTGAATTACTATGATAATAATTATGTCCATTATGACCCTTTTGTATAATAACATTTATGATCCCGTTTTATTTGTTTACCCACCCATTTCTGGTTTCAGGTCATCCTGCATTTAGCTTGAGTTCATATTTTTAGGCTACCAGGGATCCATGTAATTATCAGCTATATTAATGCCTATGTGTGTACGGTATCTTCTTACATATTTATTCAAGCCCCTCTGAAAAATAGTCAAATCCCAAACGACTCCAGAAATTTGGTACGTGCACCAGATGCCTAGTAGAACGTTTGATCAGTTTTCCTTTTTTTTTTTTTTTTTTTTTTTAAACTTATCTGATTGCTTGTAATCCCATTTTACGCTTTTATGTTTTGCTTGTTTCCTGTTAAGAAAAAGTAGGAAGGTATGATGTACAGTTCTTGATATTGCACCTGGACCTGAGGGTCCTACTGTACAAATTTTGCCTACTTAACATTCTCTCATTCCTTCCGACTGTCTCACAGTGCTTTTCTGGGAGCAAGTGTGACCTACAGGAGGGTTTTGTGGACAAAACAGCCCACGCAGAGCAGCTTCAGTTTCGTGAGCAGGCCCTCGTCGCCCTGCTGAGCATGCTCGGGGAAAACGTCCAGAGATACAGAGAGGAAAGCACTAAACTTGACCACCTAACTGAAAAGCTGAGTAACGGGATGCCAGGAAAGAGTCAGCTGGACACTAGAATGGTAATTAACCTTTTGTTTGTGCCAAAACAGTTGTTTTCTACAGGTTTTATAACATCATTTTAGGAGCAGCACTACACACTCAGGAGGAATCGGATTTAAAGACGTATTTACCAAACTGCAGGTGCTTACTCGGAAAAGGCTTCTGGGTAGTTTGTTGGCATGGAGGCAACCTCTGATTTGTAGATTTGGAGCTGTGAACCTCCAGGATCCTACCATTTTCAGCAGATCTATAACCTAGCTAGGGGAATGATTTAAGGCCCTCTGTGTCAATACTCAAAACTATTTAATACTTTCAAATAAGTTGGCCTATTTTATCTGGGGCTTTTTTGTTGTTGTTGAGCTTGAAAGCTAAAATGAACATCTTAAATGCTGCCTGGGTCATTCTGAGGAAGTCATAGCGAGTGACACAGAAAATGGAGATGCGAGTGCTAAGTGTGGACAGCCAGAGGCAAGTTTCATTCACCGCCCTACATAATTAATCATCTTTGTGCATAAACTCGCATAACGAAACTCACATTCAGTGGTGTGTGCTTTTTGCACAGTTGAAATAGGACATTGCTCTAAATCACATCTGTTTTATTATAGAGCGGATCGTTTGAGGGGGAAAAATACTAATAATCGATTATTAATGGTTTGGGAATATAATGGTAGATTTGTATGGCTTTGTTTAGGGTAGGACGAGGGTAAATGGATAGCAAATTCTGCAGTATGTGCAACACGCACATTAGCATTACAGCACGCTGTGTGAAGTTGGTGCACAGAATCACAGTAATTTAGGTCAGGACACATTGAATTCAGCACCATATGTCGCTTCACTAGGGCCCTAAGGAACACACAACATACACACACTCGCCCGCATACCGTTTCCAACTGACGCATACCAACTGATTGCCCTATCCTGTGTGTGTGTGTGTGTGTGTGTGTGTGTGTGTGTGTGTGTGTGTGTGTGTGTGTGTGTGTGTGTGTGTGTGTGTAGTTGCTGTGGGAATGAGACAGATGTACTGTAATGCCCTTTTCCCCCTCATTGGGACTCCTCAGTCCATCAGTGAGCTGAAGGCCTTTAGCCAGAAAAGCAGCCCAGGGAGAGATGCATTTTGGGTAATCGCACATTCGGCGTCTAAATCACTGACCTCGTCTCGTTTCACATATGAAAATTGGGTTTTGCTCTGGGATTAGCGCAGTAACAGCCAGCATTCAGTGTATCTTTCTTTCTTTCTTTGTTTTTTTTGTTTTTTTTTAGTAAAGGTTTAGATTTTGTTTTTATTTGAAGCAGGGGGATAAAGGATAACACGCTTGTCGTTATTATGAGATCATATTTTCGGAGAAAATTAATCACATTAAAGTCTAGATTAAGCGATTATCCCTCTTTAAATACACTAAACGATTAGCACTGAGGCCGGCCCTCAGGGAACGGCCGAGAGCGCGTTCCCCAGATTCAGCGAGCTTTCCCTGGGGAAGGAAGCTGTGCGAGTGTCTGGATTAGGCCGAACTCTCTTCATCCGTGTAACACACTGGAAACGAGCCAATTTGAAGATCCTGGATTAGCACAATTATCTCTTGTGTATTTATCAATATTAAGAGCTTTTTGGTGATTGGATGTGTCTTTTCGTCCATTTTTGGCACATCCGTCCTCACCAGATGTCAGTTTGTTATGGTTTAAGAGGGGCAAACAAATATAGTTTTTTTTTTTTTTTTTTTTATGTTTTTACAATTTTAAGGGAATAGTTACATGATGCGTTGCGTATGTGAAAGTCTTTTGGAAAAAGAGAGCGGTACATGGAGAAATAAGTGCACATGCCATTATATAATTAGATCTTTTTGTGTCTGTCTAATTTCTAAATCATGCAACACTGTGATAATGCAATTACATTTGGCAGAACAGAACATGAAGTTCATCCTTCCATAAGATTCATTTTGCAGCTTTTTTTTTTCCACACCAGAGGCATGCCGTGAATATAATATACAAAATTTAACACCGTTAACAAGGGGGAAAAAAGTAAATAGATAGATGGAGGGAATTAATGTATGTGCAGTCCTCATGGAGTTGAGTGCAACAGTGCCCAACTTATTTTCTGATACAAAAAGACAGGTTGGTTCAGTGTGTGTGTGTGTGTGTGTGTGTGTGTGTCCAGGCTGTCAGTTAACCTTAACATGCGTTTCTCTCAGGCGTACCTGTGTGTTCCTTCAGACCTCTGACACCCTACAGCTTCCTTTCTAATTTGAAATTTTTCTGCTGTACACATGTTGACATGTCAACTTGTCTTAAAGCATGATGCTGTTGCACCGTTGTGTTTGACCTTATTTCAGCAACAGCTTGCATAGTCCAGGCTGGGTTACGTTGAGGATTTCGGAACAGTATCCTATCCGAAGCTCAAATATCACGGTCAATTCATTTGCATTTTATTTGTGTTAGTGCTTTTAACAACAGACGTTGGCACCGAGTAGGTTCAAAGAAATCCTGATGTAGATTTAGAAACTAGAGGCAACAGTGGCAAGGAAAAACTCCCTGTGATGAGCCGAAATAATAAAGTCCTACAGTCCCTGTACAGTATCCAGGTAACATTATCCACTGAAGGAAGGGTGGGGATTGGGCATGCACTTTTATTTATTACTATTATTATTTATTTATTTATTTTAATTTGTTTATTTTGTACATTTTAAAGAATGGGTGCAAAAATCAGAAGGTAGAAAAAAGTGTGACCGGCACCGTTGCAAATAAATATCTCGCTGCCACGCAGGTGGAAATTTTAAAGAAAATGTGAAGCCGCAGGTGCAGACAGATTGCCACCTGAGCTTTTTTCTTTTATTTCTCATATTTATTGCCTCTGTTTTTGCCCCTTGCATTGGCATCGGGAGTCAATCTGACAACTGTGACATGTTATACCACATGCTGACAGGCAGAGATATTCCTAACAAAGCCACTCGTGTTGATTTACTTTGCATCTTGCTGCAGGGACTGGTTTGTGTCCTCACGTAAGTTAAATAAGCCAAGTGATATGATAATTTTGCATATTTCTCATAAAACATTTTGATTTACTGTATTTGTTTTTTTGTTTTTGTTTTTGTTTTTTTTTAAAGAAAAATATTAAGGCCAGTCTGTCTTGAATCCGTCTTGAAATGTAGATTGGTGTGTTTCTCAGGAAATAGACAGCAAAGACATGTTGTGTAGCTCGAAAAACACGGACACACTTTCAAATGGACATTTCACCGTAAAAACCAGTAACGTGGAGGATGAGAAGAAGAATTGGAGAGCCAATGTGAAGGCGTCGTTGATGAAAGTGACTCATCTTACACGATCAGGAAGCGTGAAAAACCTCATCCACAAGTTCTCTGTATCTGATAGCAGTGGGCTAGTTACGCCTAATGATTCTCCATCACAACAAGAAAAAGATGGAACAGGAAACGCACAAGAGGGCGGCATTCCCGCTGTAAGAATAACGCCTCCGTCTGGAGAGTCAAAGAATGTTTCCAATGGTCCCAATACACACTCGCACTCCGGCCGGGTAAGTGCGTGTGCAGTTTGTCGCACTCGACCGGACGATTTGTGTTCACGTCGCATGCAAGAACTGTATCATTTTGCACCATGAGTCACATGCATGACCTACACACTCGTCGTCAATGTCACCTGTGCATCAGTGCATTTGCACCGCTTGTCACCACACCACTAACCTTCTCGTGACAGGAGGGTTTGCTGTAAATCAAATATACATAATTTATTACTCCGATTTTATTGTTAAGCCTGTGTGTTTCTCACTGCATGGGTATGTACATGTCCTTTGTGTCCTTTGTGTCCTTCAGGACGTTTTTAATTCAGGATGGAGCTTGATTACAACATGGGTTCTTGAGCTAATTTGCTTGTTTTAATCTTACCACAGCTTGTCTAAAATTCAGCAGCGCTTCCTTCGCCGGCTTTATTTACACACGTGAGTGCATGCTTCTGGAATCGGTTTGCTTTCTCAGCTTATATGTTTTTTGTTTTTCTTTCAGTATATGTGCACACAAGCTCTTAAACACACAAACGCAAATATGCAAATACATGTAATACACCTCCAATGATGCACCCCTCTCTTTCTTTCTCTCTCTCTTTCTCACTCTTTCTTGCTCTCTTTCTTTCTCACTCCCTTTCTCTCTCTCTCTCTGTCTCTCTGAATTCCAGTTTAACCAACAGAACGGACCAACAAGCCCCGAGTCTGAGGAGGAACCAGTTACCCCTAAAGCAACCGTCAACCCAAAGTACCAGATGTTCCTTGGATCTGATCCGGTTAGAAACGGTGCGAGCGGACCAGGTGGACCCAACGATGCCAACGCCACTTCCAATGGAACTCTTCCCAAAGCGAATTTGTCCCAGTGGAAATCAATGGAGTCCTTGAATGTGAGAGAATGGGACAGGGTGAGAGACTGTAACTTGAGTAAACTTTTCAGTGAGATTCTTATTAGATTTTAAGGGTTACTATACTATGTATTTTGCAATAATGACTGGCTCCTGTTTTTATCCCATGTATTTCATGGCTACATACTAAAGAAATACAGTGGGCCCTCGGCTCACGAACTCGATCCGTTCTGAGACTCTGTTCGTGACCCGAATCAATTTACCCACTGAAATGACTGTAAATACAATTAATGTGTTTCAGCCTCAAAACAACATTTACAGTTTACATTTGTACAGTTTTACACTTGTATGTTTAAAAATTTACATACTTTTACTCTTATACAGTGGAACCTCTGGTCACGACCTGAATCCTTTCCGAGACTCTGTTCGTGAACCGATTTGTTCGCGACCCGAATCAATGTTTCCCATTGAAATGAATGTAAATACAATGAATGTGTTTCAGCCGCAAAACATGTTTTTAAAGTGTATTATGGGTTTATGTGTGGCCATAAAACATAGAATAAAATTAAAATCACCTTAATT
>JAQMCW010000011.1:15163522-15174093 GCA_030068335.1 Chrysichthys cranchii
CTCCCCAGACACACTTGCCAATTCCACCAACCTCCCCAGACACTCATCACCATTCCCACCAACCTCCCCAGACACACTTGCCAATCCCACCAACCTCCCCAGACACGCATCACCAATCCCACCAACCTCCCCAGACACTCTTGCCCAATCCTGCCCACTTCCCAGACACTCTTGACCTCTCACCCACCTTCCCAGACACTCTTAACCAATTTCACCCACTTCTGATGACACTCTTGACTGATCCTGCCCACTTCAGATGACACTTGACCATTTCCCTAACAATCTGGACCAATTTCAACCCCCTTCCACAGACACTCTTGTCCTATCTCACCCACTTCTGATGAAACTCAACCATTTCCCTGACAATCTTGACCAATCACACCCATACTGTCAGACTGTCTCTTGACTAATTCTGCCCACTCCAGCAATTATTTGTTTGTAGCAGCCTGCAAAATTGTCTCTTGAACTTATTATTTGTATTTCCCAAAATATAAATATTTTTTAACACTTTACTACACAGACCAGTATATGGTTTTTCATATCTGCCTAATTTATGTGACAGTGTGTTGCTCCTGCTTGGCAATGACATCATAATCTCATTTCAACAGACTTTTCTTTAAATGCCTACTGGAAATTTACAGCTAGACATTTTGTACGTATAATGTGATACTTTTAATGGAGTTCATTAAATGTTATTGGAAATGTGCTAACTCTGACCTCTGTCATATGAGCTTCATATCTCACCAGCTGCTCCTGCTGGCACAAGAGTAACAACGGCTTCTGTGATTGTTTTATTTTGCTCCACAGTGCTCCAATCCAAGAAAGTTTAAAAAGTCTTCAGAGCTCTGTGACTTAATGACAAATGTGCTTAATGTGCACCATTTAAATTTTATGGACAACGTGCACACAAACACACACACACACACACACACACGCACACACGCGTTCAATAACACAACAGCTGACCTTAAACGGTAACTCAATAAAACCAGACAGCAGACTGAAGGGATCCTTTGGCATTTAAAGATTAAATGGTTAATGTTAGGAGAAGTGACATAAATTGCTTTGGAGAAGGCCAAACGATCACATCTTTCAATATATCATTAATTAGATGCAATGTGTAATTGTATTTGATTTCACTACACATTTGATTGAATTGAATTGCACCAATCGTTTCTCACAGCGTGATTTAGGTTATGAAGAAGCAATTTCAGATAATTGTCTTTTTTTTTTTTTTTATCAGGGCTGACATTTGTTTAAATGCAATACGAGAGTGACATTTAGACAATTCAGGAAGATTGCAGTTTAACACAATCGTATTATGCCCTTTGCCAGACTTTATTAGACAACTACGCATCATACTGAGGTTAGATTTAAGATATATTCCACGTCTGAAAGTAAGAATTTACGATGTGTCTTTTTTTTAAAGGTTTACATTTAATGTAATTAACTATATACCAATGATAGGGTACAGATAAATCTCTATATTCAGTGTTCCCTGTATTGTTTTTGTTGATGAATTATGTGTGTGAAACTGTCTGACATCACTATCACTCCAATATGTTTATAAATGCAAATTAACTGATCATCTTGTATTCAGAATTTTCCTTTGCTGTTTTGAATAACAATCATAGCCATGACCTGAAATAATAAATATTTTTTATTATTTCCTACCATAACTAGCTGAAGTGTTAATTTTGACAAGGATTTAAAATTTAATTTTAGTCTTTGTCACTTACTGAAACATGTCTGTACATTTTTGTCACATTTTACTCTTTTTCTTTTGTTTTAGCCAGGATTTAGTCAGTGGAACTCAGTTTTAACCTTAATCTAAATTTAATCTATTTTTTAGTCATATTTTCTCAGACAGTTTCATACTTTTAAAATGTGCCCTGTAGCTTTAAGACAGGCTACAATGTCAGGGGGTCTTACTGGAAGTTTTTATTTTTTGACATACAATTGGTGTTGTTGCTACAGGGTGTGGAGTTAGCCACGACTCTGTTCCTCTTTTGCTTGTTCTTGAGTGAAGATTGAATTTTGTGACTGTGATGGAGATGACCACTTTTTTCATATAAAGATGTTACTTCGTTCTGAGTAATGCCATATGTGTGTCCTGACTCTAATACCTGTGAGAATCCTGGAACATTGTGAAAGCTGTTACCAAGCCAAGCGAGCTGGATTTCCTCACTTCCCAGTTACGATCAGGAACATGAGACAGGTAATATAGTCTAAATATATTATTAATATTAAAATATTGTTGAAGGATATTTCTTTTGGCGGTAAAAATTCCCTTGAGAAGTAAGCTAGGTTTTGTGCCAGAACAAAGCCAGATATTTTGCATTTATTCATAATGAATAAAGATTTTGCCATTATTTTCATTATCAAATTTTGTTTTCATTTATGTTGTTATTACAATTTATTCATGAAACAAAAGTTCATCAAAGAATACTTATCATCAAAACTTTTTCGCTGTAAAAATGAACACTGACTAGCTGCTTAGACAAGTTGCTAACTTGCTTGCTTACTTCAAGGGGTGTTATAGACAGTATCTCACAAAAGTGAGTACACCCCTCACATTTTTGTAAATATTTTATTCTGTCTTTTCATGGAACCACACTGAAGATATGACACTTTGATACAGTGTAAAGTAGTCAGTGTACAGCTTGTATAACAGTGTAAATTTGCTGTCCCCTCAAAATAACTAAACACACAGCCAGTAAAGTCTACACCGCTGGCAGCAAAAGTGAGTACACCCCTAAGTGAAAATGCCCAAATTGTGCCCAATTAGGTGTCATGTGACTCATTAGTGTTACAAGGTCTCAGGTGTGAATGGGGAGCAGGTGTGTTAAACTTGGTGTTATCGCTCTTACACTGTCTCATACTGGTCACTGGAAGTTCAACATGGCACCTCATGGCAAAGAACTCTCTGAGGATATGGAAAAAAATAATTGCTGCTCTACATACAGATGGCCGAGGCTATAAGAAGATTGCCAACACCCTGAAACTGAGCTGCAGCATGGTGGCCAAGACAATACAGTGGTATAACAGGACAGGTTCCACTCAGAACAGGCCTCACCATGGTCCACCAAAGAAGTTGAGTGCACATGCTCAGCATCATATCCAGAGGTTGTCTTTTGAAAATAGACACATGAGTGCCAGCATTGCTGCAGAGGTTGAAGGGGTGGGGGTCAGCTTGTCAGTGCTCAGACCATACACAGCACACTGCATAAATTGGGTCTGCATGGCTGTCATCCTAGAAGGAAGACTCTTCTAAAGATGATGAACAAGAAAGCCCGCAAACAGCTTGCTGAAGACAAGCAGACTAAGGACATGGATAACTGTAACTATGTCCTGTGGTCTGATGAGACCAAGATAAACTTATTTGGTTCAGATGGTGTCAAGCATGTGTGGTGGCAAGCAGGTGAGGAGTACAAAGACAAGTGTCTACAGTCAAGCATGGTTTGGGGCTGCATGAGTGCTGCCGGCACTGGGGAGCTACAGTTCATTGAGAGAACCATGAATGCCAACATGTACTGTGACATACTGAAACAGAGCACGATCCCCTCTCTTCAGAAACTGGGCCACAGGGCAGTATTCCAACATGATAACGACCCCAAACACACCTCCAAGACGAGCACTGCCTTGCTAAAGAAACTGAGGGTAAAAGGTTCTGGACTGGCCAAGCATGTCTCCAGACCTAAATCCTACTGAGCATGTGTGGGACATCCTCAAACGGAAGGTGGAGGAGCACAAGGTCTCTAACATCCACCAGTTCCGTGATGTTCAATTAAATTCAATTTTATTTGTATAGCGCTTTTAACAGCAGAACATTGTCGGAGAAGCAGCTTTACAATACATGATGTCCAATTAAAGACTTATTCATCAATAAACATATCCATAAGTGCATATATATATATATATATATATATATATATATAAAGATATATGCCTATCCCTAATGAGCAAGCCTGATGAAGCTGCATAATGTCATCATGGCGTAGTGGAAGAGGATTCCATTGGCAACCTGTGAAGCTCTAGTGAACGCCATGCTCAAGAGAGTTAAGGCAGTGCTGGAAAATAATGGTGGCCACACAAAATATTGACATGTTGGGAACATTTGGACATTTTCACTTTGGGGTCTACTCATAATAGAACATATAACCATAATAAATCCATAATAAATATTTCTGTGCTGTGTCTGCACTTGAAAAATACTTGCCTATTCCTAGTCATTGTGTAAATGCAGTTTTAAAAATGTGAAGGGCACCTTGTAAATCTCAAAACACAAACAATGAGGGGGATGGCTCAAGTTACTTATCATCACATTAGTCTCTAACAATGCTGTAAACACAGTACAGAGTAAACACCTGGCCATCTGGCCTTAATAAGCACAGTTAGCTGTAAATTGGACCATTCATAGATGTTAACAAAATCCTTAGATTATATCTTAGTGTGCAAAGCTTCAATCAATAAGACAGATCTAAGGCAGATCTATATGAGGTGTTTGGGAATACTTCATTTGAATAATCCATTCATGCACCATTAGCTTCAGTATTTTAATCTGTTGTGACATAATATATTTCATTACATGTACAATCCAAACACACAGTGCAATCACTTCCACTGAGAAAAGCACTTTGGTTTTCTATGATCACTTAAAGAGTTGTATGTAGAAAAGAAAAATATGTGATGTGAAAAAGGGAGATTGTGTGGGTGCGACATTTTCTAAATTTCTGTATTTCTGCCCTATAGAAATGAGTGTTTTAATTTTCCACTTTTCCACTATTCTAGCCCTGCACAGAAATCACTTCATTGGACACATACAAAAGAAAAATGACAGAAGGGGGTGTTTTGGTGTAGCGGGTTAAAATAATGGAAATCCAAAGAAAAACACCACTAAGGTCCATAAAAGTGCTACCCAGGTACTGTACACATTACAAGCAGCATAACAACCAACATAAATAGGTAAGTACAATGAGAAAACATTGAGGCGAAAAACACCAAATACAGTGAACCCCCGCCTATCGTGGGGGCTACGTTCCGGCCCCCCCGGCGACAGGTGAAATCCGCAAAGTAGCGCTGTCACATTTATTTTATTATTTATATATATTTTAAGGCTTTATAAACGTTTTCCACACTCTTATAAACATGTCCTATGCTCTTAAACATTTTCTACACTCTTAAACATACATAATTTTAACAACATATAAAATCCTACAAGCGTACTTACTGCCAGTGAGGTCACTTCCTGTTTACAGCCAGTTAACTAGCTGAAGCAGAAGTGGCGTACACCGCCAATGTGTATTCATCCGCTGATGAAATACAGTGCATACTGTTTTGTTTCGATTTAAATGTTCTTTTAATGTTTGAATGAACATTTCTTTTAATTATATTTTATATTTTATATTCCAGAGTCCTGCGAAAGCCAAAAAATTCCGTGAATCAAAATTTGAATATCCGCGATGCACTGAACCCGCGATAGGTGAACCGTGATATTGCGGAGGTTCACTGTAATTGCCAAAAAAACAGTATAGCTTCACAATGACCACAGCTCCACAACGCTTGGAAGCAACTAGTAGCACGCAAGCCACGGCCATCTAGAGGACAATTGCTGAACTACTGGACTCAGTTTTCAACACCAGGGGTTTTTAAACTTTCGTACCAGACATTATGGCTAATGGATTATGTATTCAGACCAGCAGATTTTGTCCCTTGCATCCGATATCCATTAAGGCGGTGTCCGTAGATGAGAGGATCAACTGTATATTGTTTGAAAACTGATGAAATCTCTGATCTCCATAGTAGAATACTGACTCCATTTTCAGTCAGAGAAGGAAACATGGCCTCAATTCCTCTCCTATGAATAATTGTATCATTTACAAGTGAATTAATGGATTAAACTCCATCAATGCTCTAATTACTGTAAGGCAAAACAATATGATATAATGACAACATTTGGCCTAATAATTAATTCATTATGATTTGGGACATAGTTTGGCCTGCAAGACAAGCGCCAGCAGTTAAATGGGTCAATCATAAAGCGCATACACACACACACACACACACACACACACACACACACACACACACACACACAGTCTCTCTTTTCTGTCTGGCTAGGAGGAGGGAAACCCATGAGCAATTTGCTGCCATGTCACATGCCTTCATCCATTTATTCCTGAAACGGGGAAAAGTTACAACAACAACAGAAAGATAGAAATTGATTTCAGTGAATCGTTTTGCCTCCATGTTGCCTCACATTTATGCACATAAATATAGATATTTCCTATTTTTCACAATTTTTTACTGTACTAGTTTATCTGTACAAAGTGTTTTTTACATGCTGTTAAACCCAAGTGTACTGTTTTTCAGTTTTGCTTCTTCATGTGTGCTGTCAGTGTGTTTATACAGAATTTCTTACCGCCACTAACCCCTTATTACTTGAGCGCATATTACTTGGTCAATAAACCCAAGATTTCATATAGCATCATTAATAATATCGATCATCAGAAGCAACTAAAACTTTATAGAACTACGCATCATAAATGCGTGCAAAAAATACTTGCCCTCCGTTTGAAGCTTAAAAAAAATTTGCCCCAGAGGGAAAGGACTTATATAGTCAAACAGTTGACAACTTGTACAAAATGGGTGTGATCACATTCCTGTCTGCTCGCAAAAGGTTGACCTGTACACATTCCCTACTGAAACACACTTTCTACCTAAAAAGCTTACATGCTCTCAAGACACAATCAATATTTCACCCACAGTGACGTGATCTCATTCCACACATCTCAAACTGATATATATATATATGTACGTCAAAAACTTACCCGTGTGTTTTCTTCTGTTTGACTGTCACTGGCTGAAAAGCAGCTGTAGGAGCGCACAAGCAGCTAAACGGCAAAAGAACACACCCCTGCTCAGGACAGGCCCACTGAGGTCCGTGTGTGTGTGTGTGTGTGTGTGTGTGTGTGTGTGTGTATGTGTATGTGCGCAATAAATAGTGCAGTGACAGCTATTTAACCTCTGTAGTAGAGCTTTCTTCTATCTGACATCTTCCAAGAAACCTGAAGCAAGCCCCAGGCAACTGTCTCATTAGGTCACACTCACAAAAACACACACCCTCACTTATATGCACACACTAACTAACATGCACATGTGCACATAAACACCCCCTTACTGTTAACAAAATACACTGCGTGATGCGAGAACTGTTTATTGCAAATATTATTAATAATAAATTAAATTTTTTATTAAAAAATGGATTTTATCATACGTGGCATTTCCTCTCATGGTTTATTGTTTCATTATCATATAATTTTCTGTCTGTAGTGACAATTCAACTGTCTGACTTATTAAATGTTCATTCATTCATTCATTCCTATTTAATAGGCACTTTACCTTGGTCAGTGTTGCAGTAGAGTCACACATAGGGTTCTCGCCTGTTGTGACTGAAATCAACAATTAAGCAAGTAAACCAGAATTTTTCAACCCTTTCAACCCACACAAATTAGCAACACTACATCAGTTTAAAAGCAGATTACTGCTGCGAAATCTTGAAGAACAACGTGTGAAAAAAAAATCTGTTGGGTTTTATAAACACTAACTTTTGCAGCTGCCATAGCAGATCCTCTGTTGAAGGTTGTTGCACCCAATCACATACATTTGTATAAATTATTTAGCTTTGTTCACAACAGATGTTTCATCTTTTCAAAGTGCACTGCTAAACGTTGAAGGTGCAATCATCTATTCTAATCCAATACACATTTTGTCTAAGTCAGCAGATATCTACTCACTCTCCGCTAGCTGTCTGTTCTGTGAGTGTGCACTGAAACACAGTGCTCGTTCACAGCCCTGGCTTTGTAAAATGTAAAAAGAAAGTGGCTTGGATTGAGCCACATGTCACTATTGTAGCCAATCACAGGATGGGGGAAGGGGGGTGGAGGTGTCTCTGTTAGTGTGGTTGCATTCGCAATGTGCTTCATGAATCTTTCCCAAAATCGATAACTCGATAGTTAAAACGCCCGCAAATCCCACACTCTCTCGCATAACTCAGAGTTAATTTGTGTATCGGTGTATACACGGGTACAGTACTCGTACAGAGTACTCGTGTACTCTGGTTTTTTTGTGATTATTAACAGAGCAGCTTCAGCGGCAGCTGTCTGTAGCCGGAGCTCAGTATTTGTGTAGCGGGGTGTCGCGGCTGGACGGAGGTCAGAGACACAGTGCTGCTGCCTACATCATACAGGTGTGTGGATCTATCTGGCAAACTCTCTTTTGACAGAAATGTCATTCAAATGAACTCTCGCTTTAATGTTAACTTGCTCCATAGCATTAAATATCGGTCTCTCTCTTAACCGAGCACATAAAGAGCTTGTAACCCCGTGGAGCATGACAAAAAACTCTACAAAATAAATATTAAAACAACTGAACTTCAACTGATAACACAACTACATATTCTTTAAAACTAAAACAACAGGACTACACAAGCACTCATTTTACCAGTTCATTTTCAGCCCTAGCAGCATTAAACATGCCCCTCTGCCTCAACCAGGAAGTAAACAAGGGAATAAAGATGGCAGTCTAAAAGCGACAGTATCCAGAATACGCACACTTCCAAATTGCACTTTTTTCTTAAATGGGACTGTGGTCTGAACAAAATCTTTTAACTAATCAAAAAAAGAAAATTTGAGATGTTGGTGAAGTTTCAAACAAACAGGACAGACAATAAATTATTAACATATAATTTCAACCTGGTTACACAAAGCTGGGCTAAGCTAGGCTGAGATACCTAAGCTAGGCTAAGTGGTTCAACACAGTTGTTCGACTTATGATAGTTTCGACTTATGGTGGGTGTGGCCAAACGCATCTGCATCATAACTTGAGGACTATCTCTCTCTCTATATATATATATAGGTATATCTCCCTATCCCTAATGAGCAAGCCTGTGGCTATGGTGGCAAGGAAAAACTCCCTGAGACGACAAGAGGAAGAAACCTTGACAGGAACCAGACTCAAAAGGGAACCCATCCTCATTTGGGTGACACCAGATAGTGCCATTGTAACAACAAATCAACCAATTCCAACTGATGTCTTATTTGTGGCCATGATCCCATCACGGAAAAGTAACTGCTGTTGCCATTCAGCCATTTTTAGTTATTCAGGAATTTTAAGCAGCAGGATCTTAGATGTATTTTAGTTAGTTAAATACCTCTGCTCTAAATATTCTTGGTGTACGATAACCTACTTGTCCTAGCGTCAGTCTGTTAGCTTAGCTATTTTCTAATCTCTCCTCAACACACCCTGTATGTGTAACTACCAACTAATGCAACGGTGCATTTGCTAAATTCCGCCACTAGTGCACTTGGAGGATTCTACATGGACATCAAACACAGCTCAGCCAAACTGTTTTTAGAACTCATCCGTTTTATAAAAGAGTCCTTCTCAGCCATCTCATAATATTATTTTTGGAAAAAGTGAAAAAAAAAAGAATTTCATGTTGATTATATTAAAGGTTAAGTTGTACTTATTTGTTAGATAGTCTTAATAATGTGCACTTACACCAAACCTCAGGTGTATCCACCTCTCCTTTGTAGACTTAAGGTGGAAACCAGGGTGTGTGTGTGTGTGTGTGTGTGTGTGTGTGTGTGTATGTGTGTGTGTGCATGTGAGAGAGAGAGAGAGAGAGAGAGAATGAGTGTGTATGTTAAGGAAGACTGTTAAAATGTCATCATTTATATAATAAATGAATGGTGTGAAAACACATGACTCAATGTCATGGCTTTGAGTACATCACCGTCATCTTCTTTTTTAACTTCCATACATCACACCTGCCAACAAGGTAATCCACAAGCCACACGGGAGTTCAACAGTTTGAAAAGTTTGAAGGAAAAATAAAGTCTTTTTTTAATATTCTTTTTTTCATGGACCTTTAACATTTTGAACTCACTCTGAACGAAGTAGAGCGGTGTGTGCTAGACTGGGCAGTCAGCTCAGAGAAGCCTTCTGATGCAGACTAGCTTTCGGATGCTACTGAGGCTGGAGTTGATCCTTGTGCTAAATCCTCACAGATGATGCTGTAGTCAGACATCACATCCTTCTCTATCTATTGTTAAGCTAGGATTTTTTCCTCATTAAGCCGTCCGGAGCCACACTCTCAGTTAATACGCAATATCTGTTCATGCATTTTAAGAAGTCTGACATCCTTAAATAGCGTTGAATGAAGGTAGACATGGCGTGATACCACTTTCTCTTTTCCGATATTGACACCTCGTTTCGACTCAAGTTTGGTTTGGTGTCTATAATTTTGGATAACATGTGCAATATGCCCTATACTGTTCAATGTAAGGAAATGCATTTCTCTCTGGATGTATTGAATCGCCACTGCATCATGTGTGGCCTGACCATGCTGCCTATATAGATAAGCAATAGCGATGACTTTCACACGTGTCAGCTTCATCATGGAATAAAGGCAATGGTGAAACAACCTCTATTTATACAGACGTGGACAAAATTGTTGGTACCCTTCCGTTAAAGATAGAAAAACCCACAGTGGTCACTGAAATAACTTG
>JAQMCW010000011.1:15252237-15265842 GCA_030068335.1 Chrysichthys cranchii
TGCTGACTAAACATTTTTTTTCCTGAAGTTTTAATAACCAGCATTTTGTGTGTGTGTGTTTTGGATGGAAACGAACTCACGGATTGCAGCTCTATCACTGGAAAGAGAAAAAAAAAGTCTGTACTCAGGCAGCCAAACAGTGACTTCCTTTAGGGAATGAGTCATATTTCCTGTCAAGAGTGATGAAGACGCTATGTATGAGTAGGCGCGGGGGGTGGGTGTCTGTAGGCTAAACCAAACCCGAGGAAACAAAGAACGTTGATCTCTGAGGCGATGAGACCTGTCTGAACTTCTGCGCCGTGACTAATGGATTAAAAACGAATCAGAAAACCGCGATGACCTGCGGACCACGCTCACAAGATTGCACTGATGTCAAAAAATCAAAGACTGATATTGGACTAGCAGCAGTTAGCTCAGCTTACCTTGGCTTCCCACCTACTGGGGCACATTTTCATTACACAGTAACAGAGAGAAATATTTGCCTTTGGTCGGTTTTGGGTCTGTAATACGTTCTGAGAAGTAAAAATCTCTGTGTACTGGACACGATCCAGCGCGCAAACACATCGACAGCAGACACAAGGAATCATCGTTTAGAAACTTTAATTAACACGAATAAAAGTTTGCCTAACAGCTGTCTTGCCCATGATTGACAGGGCAGACTGTTGTCATAGCGTCGTCGTCTCAAGTCTGTTCTTTCCCTTCACTACTACGGTGAATGGATTGCCAGATCGGTTGCCAGAGACGTCTTAGCGTGAGGAGATAATTTCAGCTCTGTAAGAAATAAGATGCTCCTATCATGACAGCAGCGTCAATAGTTTCTTTTTTTTTTCTTTTTTACTCCAGCGCTGCTGATTAGTCAGAAGGGTTTTGAATAATTTCCTACAACAGCAGCGCTAACTGAAATTCCAGCCGTGAGGCACATCACGGGTATATATTAGTATGGTGTTGTTTCACAGGGAATAAACGGATTTCAAAAATGTGCTGTTGCTGTTTAACAAAGAAAAAAGTGGATAATAACTGACATAGTGAAGATGTTGGAGTCTCCGGTGTCAGTGCTGATTTGTGCACCATAGAAGTGTTGTTTAATAAAATCTGATTAAACACAGTTGCGAAGGATATGTGTTTCCACAAACGTACGTATGTGCTTCGCAAAAGCTCTTACAGAGCGCTCGTTTTTCAGAAAGGTAGCGTTTCCAATCGCTCGTCTTGTCGTGTCATGTGACTCGAATGCAAGAAAAGTGTCACCATTTAAGTTTCGTGAAATACTCCTTTAGCAAATCGTTCGAAGAACCAAACGTTCTTAATGTTTAAAATTAAACCATAAGCATAAAATACTTTTTATTTTTGGCAAAATATGATTTAAAAAAAACAAAAAAAACAATTCACATTTCAATTGCTCTTTTTTATTTTTAATTTTGTTTTATTTTTATTTATTTACATAGCGGCACAGGTATCACTGTATAT
Organism: Chrysichthys cranchii; assembly: GCA_030068335.1. Taxonomy (NCBI): domain Eukaryota; kingdom Metazoa; phylum Chordata; class Actinopteri; order Siluriformes; family Claroteidae; genus Chrysichthys; species Chrysichthys cranchii. The sequence continues at coordinate 15,253,702 of JAQMCW010000011.1, forward strand.
ATATATTATATACACAGTGATCCCTGTACCCACGAGCGTAACTGGTTTGAAGACACAGCTCGTGGGGACAATTTCTTGCGGGTACAAACAATTTTTCCCATAAGGAATAATGGGAAAGGGATTAATTGGTTTTCCGGCCCCAAAATACCCCATACAAAACATTTATAGGCACAATAACTGAGCTTTTAATGACGATATCAGTAGTATTGATTGAGTATCATATTTTTCGACATATTAGACACACTTTCATCTTTAAATGCGTTAAAAACTGTGCCGTGGCTGTACACGAAAGAGACCAAGTCCCGTAGGCTAGGCTGCTCGGCGTAGGCTAAGCGTAGCCTACAGCGAGCATAAAAAATTGTTGCTAACAATAAAACATTGAAAAACAAGCCTAAATATTACAGTAAATTGTGTTACTAATAAAAGTGTAGAAGAAAAAAGGCAAATTATCAGTGTTATCACAAATTTACGAAAAATTGTTTACGATATCGCAATCAGTTAGCTTATGCGGGAAGCATACGTATCTCTTTCCCGTATTGTAACGCACGTCTGTACGTACGTATCTTACATAATAAAATATAATAAGATATAAAAAAAATTCATACATTTACAAGAGTGGATGGATGTGAACATGTGTATCATAGCACCGCTCTGGTGGCATGTCGTGGCAACACAAAACAGCTGTTAGAATGAGCCGGCTGAAGCTCGAAATCGAAAGCACAAAAATAGTTCACATGGTCTCAGAGATGTGAACAACACAAGATGCTGTGAGGGACTGACACTAACTTTCTCAAACTTTTGCTAGAACATGGAGGCTCCTGCAGTGTCTCGTCAGCACGCTACTCTCCTCTTCAACACGGCACTTGAGCAAGGAAAGTGGGATCTCTGTCGTCACATGATCCGGTTCCTCAAGGCCATTGGGTCGGGGGAGAGCGAGACTCCACCCACTACTCCAACCAGTCAGGTGAGTGAGGTGTATTGGGAAAATCTAGGACACAAACCAATGTACCTTTCTATTATTAGCTATTAAAGTGAAATTAGATTTTTAGCATGCACTCCATAAGAGTTTTGTATAAAATACAGTGGAATCTCTGGTCACGATCGCCTCTGGAGACAAACACATCAGTTCCTGACCACAAAATCCACCAAAATTTTGCATCTGGTCACGACCACATAATCCAGTGCTGAGCAAACACAGCCACGGTCTTTTACCCTTTCCAATTTGTACGCACCAGTGCTTTCCCATTTTCTGTTTGAGTATTGTGTAATTGCAAATTGCATACCTAACAAAGACACGCATGTCCCTTTAAATCGGTCTCAGTCAGATGTGCGTTCATTGGCTTTACGGTAACCTCCTCCCCGCCCATCTTCCTCCTCACTTCCTTAACACCAGAAGTCGACTCATTCAAGGTTTAGTTTTCTTGATTGTTTACAGTAAGTTTTTGTATAATTTAAGGATTGTTCAAACTTTGCTTAAAACTCATTTTAAAAAGTTCATAGCATGTTTCTATGCATTTTTGTCTATAAGCCTTCATTATGGGTCCCAGGTAAGTGGAAATGGTAGTCAGAGTAAGAAGCCATATTCCTCCGCCGCCCCATTCCTCCTCCACCGCGGAGCGTGTGTGAAGCGGCACAAACATTCGTTCCGGTCAAGCATTCGTGGTGCGAACGTGTTCAACGCATTTTTTCGTTGTGTTTCTCTGCATTTTTGCTCTATGAGCCTTCATTACGGGTCCCAAGAAAGTGGAAATGGTAATGAGGGTAAGACGCGTAAGCGTATAACAGTTGAAATAAAGAAAGAAATAATCGCAAAACATGAGAACCTCCACCGTCCACCTATGCCAGCAACTACGTATCCACCGCAAAGATAACGTGCATTAAAATCTGTTTTTCATTTAGGTCATTTTAAATTTATTTTGTTTTATTGCCACACACAAACCCATAATACACTTTAAAAATGTGTTTTGAGGGCCGCAACGTATTCATTGTATTTACATTCATTTCAATGGGAAAAATTGATTCAAGTCACGAACAGAGTCTCGGAACGGATCAAGTTCGTGACCAGAGGTTCCACTGTATGTGGCTCTTGAATTTAAATAAATCACTTTTGAAACAAACAGAAATGAACTTCACTTTGTAGGTTAGGATGTACAAGTAGTGAATAGGAAGTCATTTGGGATTCCGTCAAACTGTCTAACTCTTAGAAAGGCAAAAATGCAGAGATCTTGAGGTCAGACAGGTTCAAGTACTTAATCTCTCGAAGGTTATTTTATAATGACGCAAACGTGATTTAATGTTGTTGCTCTGTATAGGAGCCAAGCTCTACAGGAGGATTCGAGTTCTTTCGCCATCGCAGTATCAGTCTGTCCCAGTCAGCAGAAACGGCTTCTACAGGAAAATACAGTTTACAGAAAACCTTCAGCATGCCTTCAGGACCCTGCACTAAAGGGTCTGACACACACACACACACACACACACACACACACACACACACACACACACACTCTTACTTTTTATGTTTTAGTGTTGACATAATGACCACTGTAACGAATAAAGGTTATGCTACTCTTAAACCTAACCCTTAATATAAATCTTAACCTCAGTAACCAATATTTCGGCTCCTTTGGTTTTTTGAATAAAATCTGTAAAACCCTTTGTACACACACAGGAAGCCGTCAGTGTCTCTAGAGTTTAAGACCATCCCCTAAAATTTGTCTGTTTAGAGAAAAGAGCCTTAAGGCATGTCCTTTTATTGCAGATTTATTTGATGATTATTTTATATAATGTTTGTACTACCTAAAAAAGGGACCCCTATTGGTCTGACCTAGTTTAGTTTTGCACCATTAGTGTTGCCATAGTTCAGCACTTGTTACTTGCACTAAGCATTTGCTGCTGTGTTTATTTCAGTCCTTCTGTCAGGCCTAGAAAATGTCTAAAAGAGAAATCTCAGTGCTAAAAAATGTGGAGCATGTTTCTTTGGTCAGTGTGATGCTAGACTGGGAATTTTGTTACTGCAGCTGAGCAATTTTTCAACTATTAGCTAAGCGTTGGTTCCTGAAATTCTTATAATTATACTAGTAGCAAGCATGCTTCAAAATTAGTGTGATTTAAAAAGTTAGTGATTGAAGCGCGTGCTTATCACATGTATAGTGTAGTTCAGAAACTACAAGTACGTTTGATTTGACGCTCATTTGGCTGATATTTTTGTGTGTGTGTGTGTGTACAGTAAGGAGAGCGACAGTGCTGAGAACATGTACATCGACATGATGTTATGGCGCCACGCACGACGTTTGTTGGAGCAGATCCGTCTGAAGGATCTCGGCTGTTTCTCGGCGCAGCTTGGCTTCGAGCTGATTGGCTGGCTCACCCGTGAGCGCACACGTGTGGCCCGTATCGTTGACTTTGTCTCTGCCCTGAAATGCCTCCATAATGACTTCCTGTGGCCTTTTCCTGTTCTCCCCGCTGGATCACCACTCAAAAACGGACGCTGTCGAACAGGTGTGTGTAAGTCCATGATGTGTAAGATGCAAATACTTGTGTCTCCAGTGCATTTTATATACAGGGATTTTTACCAGTAGTGTAACGTGTGTTGGTAACTTGAATCTTCAACTAGTGTAACTTGTAACTATGCAAGTAAACAGAAATGTATTCATTGTTTTTGAAAAGATCTGTAAGTCCTTATTAATTCACATGAACCCTAATTTTAAAATAAAGTGTTTAAGTATGCAGTGGTGTGGTGGTTAGCACTGTCACCTCACTGCAAGAAGGTCCTGGGTTTGATCCCTGGGGTCGACCTGGGCGCCTTTCTGTGCGGAGTTTGCACCTCCGTCCACCCACGCCCTGTGTCCATGTGGGTTTCCTCTGGGTTCTCCAGTTTCCTTCCACAGTCGAAAGACATGCACAGAGGGGGTTAGGCTAATTGGCTACTCTAAATTACCCGTATGTGTGAATGCGAGTGTGAGCGGTTGTCTGTCCCTGTGTGTCGGCCCTGCGGTGGCTTGGCGACCTGCCCGGGGATTTGCTCCAGCTTCCCCCCGCAACCCTGAACAGGATTAAGCGATAGACGAGTGAGGGAGAGGGAGGTGAATGAACAAAATGTCTCAGTTCTTACTGTCTTGCTATTTTCTTTCTTCTCTCTCTCTCTCCAGTGTTGAGCACACGTCTGCTGAAGTCCCGGTCTGACGATAGCTTACTGAATAGCGATATGGACACAGCTCCACCTCAGATTACATCCAATCACAACTGGTTAGATAGACTGGGGGCGGAGCCTAAAGAGATCGACTCTGCCTCTTCACACGGCGCTCCGCAAACACAAGAAGCCTTTCTGTCTCCTCTCATCAATAAAAGTGAGATGGCTGAGTTTGCTTCTCTGAATCACTCTTAAACCTTTGACTTTTTTTTTTTCCTCCCTTTGGTCTTTACAGTTTATTATTTCCTCAGTTATGTTAAGTGTGACCAGCCTGTGAATTTAATTCTGAAACAGAATTTTGCAAGCAAGATTGATTGTGTGTTTATTTTTAATCAATTCAATGAGTTGATCCTCAAGTCCCCAGGAATGTGTTCACATCAGTATTAAGTGCCGTCTCTGAAAGACTAACCCCTCGTAGCGTCTCTGGAGTCATCGAGATGAAGGCATGTTTAACACTCGCTCTCTCTCCCTGCAGCGGAGGAGTGCAGTATCGGCTCAGCCACAGACCTAACGGAGACGAGCTCCATGGTGGATGGTGACTGGACGATGGTGGATGAGAACTTCTCCACCCTGAGCCTCAGCCAGTCAGAGCTGGAGCACATCTCCATGGAGCTGGCCAATAAGGGTCCTCACAAGTCCCAGGTGCAGCTGAGGTAAGCTCCTCCAGATGAGGCAACATTCCTGACATCACTGTCCTGGCTGTGGTTTTCATTTCCAGTAGTAATCAGTTGTGAACTTTTGAAACACTTGTTTGTTTTGAGAAGAAAACCACTGCGGTGATTTATGGTGCATGCGTGAGAGCAAGAGTGTAATGTAGATGTGCGTTTTGAAAGGTATTTTATCTAATTCTGTCTCTCTGTGTGTTAATTGCATGTGTGCTTTGGAGGCAGACAGTTTATTGATCAGCTTCCTGTCTTTCCACAGGTACTTGCTTCATGTGTTTTTAGAGGCGGGGTGTTTGGAATGGAGCATTGTGATTGGTCTGATTCTGCGTGACGTAGGAGTCATTAAGCAAGTTCTGGGCTTTCTGGATGCCGCGGATGCAGAAACTGTTCAGAGCGTACAAGCCGGACTCGTCGCTATTGACCAGTGGGCTTCATCTGATTGGTCAGTTTTGTGTGTGTCTTGATGTTTTATTATTTTTTTTAAAGTAGTACATTAAGTAACAAACCACCATGCAGTGAATGTTTGATTTGTAATCTCTCGCTGTCTGTCTCCAGTCTGGGTTACAAACCCTTCCTGAACCTCATTGCTCCTGAGCTGCAGAAGCTCTGCGACGTCTCCATGGATCAGGTTCAACTCGACTCGTTTCAGCCGTCCATCTCCAAGATGGCCGACCCGGTTCTGCCCCGAGTGGAGGAGCATCGCGGGGTCGCAGCCTTTACTCTCCCCATGACTCTTGAGATCCCCACTGGCTCCACCCCTTGCGTTATGGAGGACAACCACAAGGAGGAATCGGAGGACGAGGCAGCTGAGGAGGGCACTTACGACTGCACGCTCTCCTGATTCGAGAGGATGGAGAATCGGCAGGATCTGGATTCCTCTACGTCGTGTCCTACCTAAACCACCCTCTTCTTCACTAAGCCATGCAGCTTCATTGAAAGGGCACGCAGTGCTTTATGGGGCGTGGCAGGAAGCGCAGGCAGAAGGCAGGAACTTTGTCTGGGTTTCAGTTGACCATGTTAGAGGGGGACTTGGGCACTACAGAGAGAATGCTGGCTCGCTTTCTTATTCACCGTGTAGGGCTCACATCATCATCATCATCATCATCATGGTGCATAGTGCATCAGAGGTGTTGAAAAAGATCACACGTATGATGCATGATGTCATTCTTAACGTGTGGCTCGCAAAGTGCCAGTGAAACCGTAGAGCAGAATTAAAAACTCAGAATCCAGAAAACTATGGTTTTGATGGCGTCTGTAATAAATAGGGGAAAAAACCAGTAGTAGTGATGAGGTGTAACCAGTGTTCAAATACTTCTGATACCTGGAATGTGTATAGAAGCAAGAAAGAGACAAAGATTTAAATGGTAAAAGCCAGTGAAGTCTTGATCATGTAATTTAAACACCACTGCACTGAAATATGACTTCAAACTTTGCACATCTGTATTTATTTGCTTTGAATTAACTTCCTTAAAATTCAGACAAACAGGTTTATCATGGTTTGGAGATGGTGGATTTAAAAGCTTAGATGTTTCTAGGAAATCAGATTTCTTCTTTCTTTCTTTGTTTTTTGTTTGTTTTTTTTTTTCTTTTTCAGTACTCAAAAATGAAAAAACAAACAAATCTGTATTCAGAGTGCTGATGACGGAGCTCAAACACACGCAGTCAAATTGAGTTGGTAAAATTCACTGAAAAACCCTTTAGTCGCGCATCCAAAAAATCTGAAGATAAAATATGTAGATGTTTTTAATCCGCTCTAAAATGCTTCTTTTAAAATTGCCGCCATTTCCTGTGAAAGTGCTTTCAGTCTCCAGAAAGTGACATCACAGCAAACAAGTACAGATGTTTCAAGTAATATATTTCAGTGCTCTGAATTGTGTGAAGTTTAACATTCAAATCTTTTTTTTTTTTTTTAAATCAGCATTTGCAGAGACGAACAGAGCAGGGACTACTCTCGTCCTAAATCGCACGTCCTCGTTCATCACACTACGTTCCCTCTCCCTGTGTCTTGACAGACTTTAGTCTCCTGAAGAGAATGATGTGGGGCCTACATGGTGAATAGGTGTATATCAGTGTAGGACAAGAGGTGTGTGTGTGTACCATCTCTAATGTGTGTGATTTTAGATAAAGCTGCACTTCTGTCTTTGGTTTGAATTCACATCCATCCAGATGTTTGTGTGTGCGCTATGTGTTTTGTGTTCTAACACCAGTGTTATTGATCTCTGGGAGAGGAGGCTGTGACCCCCCCCACCCCCACCCCCAAAAAAGGTAAATTTAGCTCCTTAGCTTTCAGTGTACAAATGAAGTGCTGTATAATATAGTACAAGAAGAATCCGTCTTAGATAAATCGATTAGTTCATCCCCAATGCGTTTGTTGCTACTAGGGCTGGGTAAATATCACGTTTAGGTCGTTCACTAGACTCTCAGAAGTTCCAACAGCTGTGGTTTAGCTGTAACTTGTACAATTTAGTAAGATGTGTGTTTGCTTGTTGTAAGAGGTACTTCTACTTCACACAAACTTTAGTTTTTTGGGGTTTTTTTTTTTAACTAGGCGAACTTTGAATTGTGAGTTCACAGGCATCGGTGATGGGAACCAATTGGGGCGGGGGGGCAGTAACACCACAGGCTAGTTATGTTTCACATTTATACTGATATCATCATATCAAGAGGTGTTTTATAATGCCTGGTGTTGGATTCACTCCAAATCACATATTTACATATTTCTTAGTTTACATATTATTCTTAGTTAGCATGGAGTTCTCATGTTCTCACACACGCTAAAGATTTCGTAGTGAAATGGTGGTGTGTCCTGCACCTCCACCCCACCCCCAGCATGACTGTTAACAATATTTATCTGTTGTGTCTTTTAGCCATAATATGGCAAATTAGACATCCTGAGACTGTTTCCCCTCTTTTTTCCCTTATTTTTATTTAAATTCAGCACCTCCAAACGATTCTGTAATGAGGAAAAGGAGCAAAAAGAAGCATCTGGAACAAAAAAAAAAATTACTTTTTTTTTTTTTTAAGCTGTAGTCAGTTACCTTATTCTCTAAGTGCAGGGTTATAAAAGCACTGTTAAGATAAATGAATATATTCTGCTATCCGACTCCAGTTACCCAGCCCTATCGCAGGCACAAGAAAAGGCCTCACAGCGTTTCTCCAGCAAGCTGCGGACAATGAAAGGGCGCGGATTAAAGAGCGTTCGTCTTCTTTGCATCTTCCTCTCATTCTGGGAGCAGTCGTGACTCGGCCCTTGCGAAGCACGCACCCCTATTTCCATGCCGTGCTGATTTGATTACCCCTCCATGTGTTTGTCCTTCGGTCATTATAAATAGGAAAGAACACGTATGGAAGAATTGGATGGGTTTTTAGGATTATTCAACTGTGAGATTTTAATACCTCATTTTATTATAGTTGTCTGCATTTACAACATGAAATGACGTTCCATTCCCAGTCATTGCTTTTCTGCTTGTTATGAAAGGCCCTGATATGCAAGTTCCCTGTATTGTGCTCTTGTGGGTTTTGAGGACCTGTAGCTTCATATATAGATACAGTTTAGTATATTTAGCTTGGTCATTTTTATGGTGCGTGTGTGGGTGCGTGCGCCCACGAGCGGTCATCTTTGTGTTTATTCACTTCCATAACACACATCGAACGTGCAGCGTTTGTTTAAAGCAGTCTCTGATTCGAACAGCCCTGCATGTGTAAAGTATTAATCCAGATTATTTATCACGTGACAACACTCGACACGCACGAGGGCTGAGTTATTAATCCTCACACTGATAAAGATCCGCTGCAGAGTATGAGCTCGGGCTCGAATGCCCAGCATTATTATTATTATTATTATTATTATGAATTTATATTTTGTTTAAATTGCTTTTCTTTGCTCTGTGCTCAGTTCATTTTCCCAACTGATGCACAATTGGTACTTTAACACCCCATTAATACAATTTTTTTTTTTTTTTTTTTGTCTGTGTGTTCATGTAATATCAACAGAGCCACAAGGTACCTAATCAGCAGAAACCTAAAGATGAAATGTAATTATCCGGCCGATGTGCTGCTGAGCAAACTCGAAATCCTCCCCCTTTGACTCAAGATGAGGTAATAGTATTATATAAATCTGAAATATATAATGGATTCTAACCTGCGATGGAAAATAGACAGTTGCTGCTGGACAGATTTAAATCCCTGTCTTTTTCCGAGACACATGTTCACAGCTTCTTAAGTGTGGAAATCAAACACGAAACTACCTGCTTACTCCGTTTCGTGTCACTTCAGTATTATTATTATTGGTTTGTGTATCCCTGTGCAATGATGAAGCAGCAGCTCGGTTTGTCTTTGTCGATCTCGATCATGTTCTCCAAGTGGACCAAACTGCTCGGTTCTCGCTGCTCCTCAGGTCAAACGTTAGCTTAGTTCTCCAGCTATATATAAAGAAGCTCATTGGTTGAGTTTGCTGTTTGTGTGTGTGTGTTTTTTGTTTTGTTTTGGGTTTTTTTCCCTGCTCGCATTGTTAAACATTTCCAGCACATGTATTTAGCGTATACCTTATATAGCCAATTCTGCTTTATTGCTTCATTTAGTCTGCTTACCAAAGACGTGATTTAGGCCCACATGCAACTATGAGCTGACATGAATATGCAAATTGAATTTGGGGTTTATTCTCCCTGGCTCTCCTTTCTTTCTTTTTAAAAAAAAAAAAAAAAAAAAACACTCATGATTCTGTGTATGTTTTCTCCTGCGTATGTGGATTATGTTCAAGCTAAAGTGATGCATTAGGTGCAATGGAGGAACGAGCGTACAGCATAGTGATGCAAGAGCGAGTGTGTGTGTGTATTTTCTATAATCATTTCATTTGTTCTTAATGAACAGGCACGGTACTTCTTTCACACAGGACTTTTCTGAACTCGAACGGAAAACAGACTTCCTTCCTGTGTGTACAGTCGACATTGTAATGGGGGAATCTGCAGTGCTGCAAAACACAGCTCTGCATCAGGAACGTGTACGTGTGTGTGAGTGGAAAAGTGCGTTTGTGTGTATTATAATGACACAGATTCTTGTACAATTCACTTTTTCTACCAAGTTTCTAGAGCTTTTCCTGTACATAAAGAACAATAAATTATTTTTAAAAGCATCCTGTAACGTGTGAATGAGTCGCGTCTTTATATTTTATCCTTTTGGACCTTTTTAAAGTGGACTTTGGAACCACGTGTGTTTAAGATGTTATTCTGTTGGGTGAAATATCTTCTTTCAGTGTTGCTATACAAACAAAACTAGATTTGTATTTCCTGAAGGAAATGCTACTGCTTGCAAGGTTTAAAAAAAAAAAAAAAAAAATGGATAGATGGAGAGAGATTGATTGGTCTGGGGAGATGAAGCAATCGAGAGGAGTTAGAAGAGAAATGGGGATGTTGACGTTAGGATAGACAAATATATAGAGATGGCACTTGAAGGTGAGAATGAGAGCGAAAGACAAAAAGTGAAGCGGATGGGAAGTTATACGTTTGGGATGGACAGATGGATGGCTATACAGAGTTTAAGTTATAGATGGGAAAGCTGATCTCGAGAGCGAGAGATAGATGGGGTAAGATTGTGCTTCGTTTCAGCAGCTGAATATACTGCTTAACAATGAAAGGAGGAGTAAAACCAGTGGACTGCTGAATAACGGGAATCATGCACTCATTAGTATAAAAAGCAGGACATACACCAAGTTTTGTTTCTCCACCTGAAAAGAAGTAAAATCAGTGGTTCTAATGGAAGGATGGGGGGGATGAAAAAAATGAAACTGTATGCTGTACTTATGTAATGGGTAAGAGGGGAAAAACCTGGGGTGCTACAAGACCTATGAAACACAATCTGAGTGAAGTTTCTAAGAAGCAATATACAAAGGATAAATATATGAAGGAAACAATATAGTTCTTTGCTTTGCAAGCACTGGAATTGGTATAAATTACAAAAATCCTGACAATTCAAGTTTTTCTGCCTGTAACTTTTTTTTTTTATAATGCCAGCTCTACTTTACAACTCCATAAATATATTTCACCCAAGATAACATGGAGCTTAGGTTATCTTCATCTCCTTTGGAGTCTCGCCCACGCCGCCTCCGCCCCCTTTAGAGTCTCGCCCACGTTATCTTCACCCCATTTACAGTCTCGCCCCGGCCACCTCCGCCCCCTTTAGACACTCACGCAGGCCATCTTTGGAAACTCACCTCAACTGTCTTGCTCCAAAGATCATGTTGAGTAAGCAGTCAGGTGAACAAACATAGGAGCTTAAAGACATATGTCGTAGACAAGCCTGATTTCACCATGCTTGAACTTTTACTTCTGCTTGAGATGCATGCAGAGGAGAAACCTTTCACCTTTTTTCATATTTTGAATGTGTAGTTTTCAAAACTAAACTATACCTATGGGTAGTAAAAAAAAAAAAAAAATGAGTGGTGTTTATATAACCTGTCAGAACAAGGGTGGCACAACTCCTTGTGGCTTTTTTTCTTCACGGGTTTATTGCTGGATCGCTGACCTGTCAGTGAGTGAAAGTGAGTCTTCTGTCTAGTAAATAAATACTACAATGAGACCTACTTGAAATAGGAAAACTCGCCCTTTCATGCCCCACGACAAAAGAAAGAACCGTTCATTAATAATAATACATAAAAGCTGGTTTAGACTACAATAAACACAACGCGTGTTGTCTGGTCTTATAAACGAGCATCAGACAGACAAAGCGGAGCTGTGTGTCTTGTCCTTCAGTCACAGTAGTTAGTTCAAATATTTCCTTTTAGTCACTTTGTCGTCTTTTTTTTTTCCCCATTTGTGGTGTTAAAGGGATGGAACACTGATAGTGTATTTCAACACGGTATGGTCATGGACTCCGCTTCACCTTGGCATCACCTTGCATTTAAAAAAAAAAATTATAAAAAAAAATAATAATAAACCCACTGCACTTGGAGACAGAAGACAGGGAGGAAACACCCATACTGGAGAAACAAAGAGGAGGAGTGGATGATTAGAAATGCAGACACTGACAGTGGTTTTGGTCTTAAGTAACACCACGTTTGGATCTGATTCACAGAGACTTTCACGGCCGTCGTGATGGAGTTTGATGCTCGGCTCTCAGTACAGGAACATGTGATAAGTGCTGACCCATGAAGTCGCAAAAGCCCAGTCTGGAAATTTCCGCAAAAACGAGTCGAGTTCAGGAGTGCGCTGATCCTCTCCAAATAAATAATGAGCTGAAATGGCGACGGAGACCATGCTGTCTTCATCCAAATGAGCTAACGATGGCTGAGGA
>JAQMCW010000011.1:15288790-15305501 GCA_030068335.1 Chrysichthys cranchii
CAGAAAGGCACCCATGCCGAACCCGGGGCTCGAACCCAGGACCTTCTTGCTGTGAGGCAACAGTGCTAACCACTCAGTGCCACCCGCTGCTAAATTAAAAGAAAAAAATACCCAACACTGTGCACTGTGGTATAAAACAAACTAAGAAAAGCTTTTCAGTTTGAAAACAAGACTATGTAAAATGAATTTGCACAAAGCCTAAACCTCTGTAACAAGCTTTAATTCACACTCACATAAAAGATTCATACTGGGGAGCAAATATAAGTGAGGGTGGTAAATTATTTGACATGGGGATCTACTAGAACTTTTGAAGAAAAAAACAAACAAACAAAAAATCATTTTTTAAATTTTTTTAGTACTTTATCAACACAGTGTAGAATATTATTTCTGGGATTTACTTTAATTTGAATGTAATATTTACTGGAGAAGGCTGTGAAGAATAATGCAAAAGCAGTTGTTTCTGTGTCATAGTGCTAAATGTTCATTTTAACATGACTCGGTGTTAGAAATAAACGTTGATCGGAAGCGTGAAGTGTTGAAGCTTAATCAATTGGACCCTCGGCTCATGAGACTGTTCGCAAACCAATTTGTTCACGACCCGAATCAATTTTTCCCCATTGAAAGGAATGTACATATAATGAATGTGTTTCAGCCTCAAAACATATTTTTAAAGTGTATTATGGGTTCATGTGTGGCAATAAAACATAGAATAAAATTACAATAACCTTAAGTATTGAAAAATAAAACTAAATGAAATAAAAAGATGATTTTAAATGGTACCTTTGCGGGGGAGACGTAGTTGCTGGCGTAGGTGGACGGTGGTGGAGGGATATGGTGGCGGTTCTCATGTTTTGCGATTATTTCTTTCTTTATTTCAACTGTTATACACTTAGGCTTCTTACTCTCACTACCATTTCCACTTTTCCCTTTCTTGGGACCCAAAATGAAGCTTATAGAGCAAAAATGCAGAGAAACACAACAAAAAATGTGTTGAACAAGTTCACTGCCTGAGTGCTTGACCGGAACTTGAATTGGCTGGCTGTATGTGTACGTCAGTACGTCAGTCGAGGCTTTGTTCGTCGGTCGGTGCGAAATTTGTTCAGGAATTTAGTTCGTACATCGATTTGTTCGCCATCCAATGCGTTCGCGAGCCGAGGGTCCACTGTATCTGGCTGGAAGAATTTTACCATCATGAGTTGATGTCATTTAAACTACAACCAGTATTGATATTAAGGAGTAATAAATAGTATTTTGCTTATCTTAGTTCTACTAAAGTATTTACTAAAGAATTTACATAAACTAAAGTATTTACTTTGTTGTTACTCATATAACAAACTGTAGAGTCACTTTATGCCACTAGGTACAAGCTGTTATTTTTCTCAAAATGTATACAGCAACTCCAGAAAATTTCTGCACATGCTCATGTGTAACTTGCTAAATCTAAATCTTACTAGAAAATAACAGATTTCAGGGCTCAGCTGACTGGAATTCTGAGGCTTGTGTTGGTCATACTGAGGCTCATGTGATGTAAAACAGCCTTTTTATTTTTTCACACAGAACTCCAGAGGTCCAAGTTTATCCTGGAGGGAACTTGTAGGATCGGGACGGTACAGTGAACTAGGGGCAGGAGGCGAGAATAAAATGGCCCTTAATGAATTTAGCAACGCTCAATCCGTGGTAAGAAGCCTGAAGTTTAGAAATCAGTGAAAAACAAACTTGCCTCAAGCCTTATGCCAGCAATTCAGTAGCAATATGAATTTTTATAGGCTGCCTGTGGCATTCTGGTTAATACCGTCCTGGTTTTCTTTTCTCTCTAACACTACCTTATACATATTAAATATAAAGCAGCATCTCTTTGATGCTACCGGACACCTTCAGCTTGATTTTTGCATGTGCCACAAAAAAAGTGTGCATAATTATCATCATCATACACTATTTGATCATTTTGTTACTAATGAACTGATAAAAATAAAGGATAATATCTGTGAATCCACACATAACTGTAATGTAATTCAGCTCTCTATAGTTACTGTAGCTTAAAAGGAGATGTGCACTTATTCCCATTGGAGTGATCTTAAAAAAAAAAAAAAAAAAAAAAAAAGCTGGTTTTAAATTGATTTTTTTTTTTTTTTTTTTAAGAGAAAGGGCAAATTCCTCATCATTACTAATAATGCTGTGGAGGGACAAAGTCATGTGACTATTCAGAGTTTTCTCATGAGGCAAGCGCTTAGTATTGAAAGTTTATGAAAGACATGTGGCTGAATGTACATTAAACCTGGTATTTATTCTCATTGATTCAAATGTTTTTGTGTTTACATTTCATAAACGTTTTAGTTCCGAGTTGCGGTTCTTAGCACTGTTGTCGCCTGAGTAATCCTGCTTTTTATTTTTGCAGTTCCCTAATGCCCCGCCAGCCTATGAGAAGATCGTCACTGGACCAACACCACCACCTTACTCACCCTAAAGAAGAATGATTCAATCAGTCGTATTTGTTTTTAACCTTCTTTGGAATTTTGTCATTTGTAAATGGCACAAGGAACAGCAGTATGGGTAAACATACATAAACCTTCATTAAAATTCAAACACATGCAAACTATTTCAACTATTTGTGAGGCGATCTGCATTTTTGACTTTATGGAGCGGTCACAAATTCGTTTTGGACTGGAAACCCTTTTACAAATGTGTTTTCTAAATGTTCAAAATCAGATTACATGTAGATTCTTACACCTCTAGAATAAAATGGAGAAGAAATATATTGTGCACCAATGGCAAAGTTCTATGAGGGTTAAACATGTAACCTAAAATGTCATAAAATCAAAGGCATAAAAGATGTAACCAATGAAAAGCATTTTTTCTTGGCTTATGCTTAGTGGTCACCATAAAATGCATAAATGTTCGCGCTAAACAAATTTTCACTGCTTGTTATGTGTTGTCTTGTGGATTGAAGGACAAACTTGATTATATCCAGTTTATTTTTTATATAAGTTTTTTTTTGTTTGTTTGTTTGTTTTTACCCAACAACAGGAAAAATCTGGGCTCGTAAATTACCACGTTCCATCAGGTGGTGTGAAGATATATTAACATCTTTAAAATAGTATGCCCACTTATCATACAGCAGTTCCTAATCAGACCTACAAAATAAATTTAAGATATCCTGCCGAGATTACCTCAGTCAGACCAGCCGGGGTCCTATATAACAGTGTTGCTTCACATCAATCACACCGCATGTGCTGTATTACTTCCAGCTCATTCTCCTAATACACACCCTCATTTTTAGCTCAACTTCTTGAATGCTGTTTTTCTACTCACATTTCAAACCAAGTAGTTTTCCAATCCAATTTGAAGCAGCTGGTTTGAACCACATTAAAGCTATTATTATAAAAACCCATGCCTCTGAAACTCATTGCTGAATAAACAATACGATCCTTTGTTAGAAGGAATAAAGCATTGGATTTATTTCCAATATCCGATGCAAGTGATCCAAAATATTTTTGAAAATTCCATGGCAGGCAATTTATTAAATAAATCTATCTTCCTACTGTCAATCCTACGGTACCACTTTAATCTGCAATGTTCTTTCAATGTCTCTATGTGCACAAGTGAAAACATCGAGTCAGCTTAAACTAAAATCTATTACCAAATTCTTTACCATGGACATGAAGTGTAAGTGCGCAGAACAGATATGGTAGACAAATGCTATCACAATTTGTATAGCATTCAAAAAAAAAAAAATCAATAGTTTAATGAATGTGTTTAAAAAAAAAAATGCTACAAAATATTCAAATCCTTCTAAAATGATCTTCTGAAGTATAACCACTGGAACTTGAAAAAGAACAGGAAACCACAAAAATATTTTACTATATACAATACTGGCCACTGGAATTCAAATTTGATAAAACCCTAATGACAGCATTTCCACCATAGGTGTTGTAGGTGTTGTAAGAGTCCAATATACAAAATAGTGCTTATTCTTTAGATTTAAACCATTTGATCTGAGAAAGTTTGGGGGGGAGGAAGGGTTATAGGGTAATCGAATTAATTATTCGATTAATTAGGTCACTCTGGATTATCTGATGTTGCCATTCTCTCTGAATCTAGTGTGCGCAAAGTAGGTGCATTGGAAGTAGTTACACCCACTGTCGTCGTATTTGTCATCGCTGGGAGATTTTGTAGGGGTGGGCATCTAAGTACATTTAAAATGGCACCATCTGGACTTAACAACAGTTTACTGGAAGTACCGATAGCTTGCCCACCAGAGACTTGGTTTGGAGTCTTGCTTTTAATCTGTGGTGGAGAGCTTGTGACGGTCATTCTGATACTTCCAGGTTGCACAGGCCTAACTGGTTGACAAGTTGACATTAAAAGAGGGTTAACACACGGTGATACTGCTGCAATACATGTGGTTTGACTGTTATTGATTGTACTGCCAATTGGTGGTACAGTTGCCACAGGAAGTGTCTGCATCCTGGATACTGTACTACACATGGGTGACACGGTGACCACTGGAGATGGCCACGAAATCACAGTTCTTACTGCTGTTACGACTGGTTTTAACTGTGGTGCAGCACTGGTTAGTTCTGTCTGTAAAATGTCTGGAGTGGTCGGGGGCGGTAAGCATCTCTGTGACTGAGAAGAAACCGTAACGTTTTCTTTTGGGCAGCTGGTAACAATACATGAAGCAGCAGCAGAGTATTCCTTCACTTCAGGGAGTAAAAAGGAAGGAAGTCTTACAATATGGGTTAAACTTTGTTGTCCAGATGATTGAGACACTTGTGCGAGAGTAGAAGAATTAAGGGAGACTGGTAGAGGCCTGACTGCAGTTAAAAGGTTGTTAACAGAGGCAGGCTGTTCAATCTTTGCTGTGATTGGTGTTGGTTGCCTGACTGATGTATCCTGGGACCGAATACCAGGAGTTACCATTCTCAGACCTTGAACAACTGAAGCGACAGCAGGAGGAGTCAGAGTACCTGCCAGCCTTGGGGCAGGATATATAGGATTTGTCCCTAGTTGGGCTGTAGGATGCACAGTAGGACTGGAGATGAGAAGAACATGGCTACCAGGTGCAAGTCCTTGAGCAGGAACCAGAAACCTTGCGTTGTTAATTAACAGTTGGGTTCCCGGAGCAAGAGGAGCAGTAGTATTGATCACAACCTTTTCCTGAACTGTTGTGGTGCTAGGCATGGCATTTATAGGAGGTCTCACAGTAGAGGCCATTACTGATCGAGTCGCTATAAAAGGATTGTCAGATACATGTTTTGTTGGTGTGGTGCTCAGAGCTAGAGGCTGAGAGACCCTCGTCATAGAGCTAATGACAGGGAGTTTGATAGTTGTGGAAGCCGTACTAAGGGATGTACTATCCAATGGTTTGTCTTGCATCGCTCTCTTTGGTAAAGCAGTGCCTTTGTTAAATGGGCTTCCTAATCCTGAACAGCCGATATTTGGAGTTGAGCTGCTAACTATTAGCTGTGATCTCTGATTTAGGATGTCTGATACCGAGATAGCACTTGACACAGAGGGAGACACACTCTTTTGTTTTACTGGTGAAAAGAGTTCAGAGGAGGCCATATGCCCAGGGTCATGAGGGGAAAACTTTGCACCTTTGCCATCAGCAGATCCAGTTACTTTGACAGGACCATTGACATTCAGTGACAAACAGCTTTTTGCAGCAGAGTTGCTGTTCTGGACAAAAATTTGCCCACTTGAATTTGCAAGTCCACTGGACGCCATCATAGGTGCAACTTTTGTTGCGGTGTCTGCTGTTTTCTTGCTTGTCATTGAAGTTCTGTCCACTATTCTAGCTGCTAATCCAGTAATGTTGATGCCCTGGACTTCGGTCGGAGTACTAGCAGATGTGGTGCCAATGCCTTGTCCAAGGTTGGTTCTAACCTTCATGTCATCAACTGCTGATAAAGCATTTGTGACAGTAATACCAGGCTCTGATGTTACTAACCCTTTAGTGACAGTAACCATAGAGCAGGCAGAGCCAGACTGACTCAAAAACTTGACACTCGATCCTGAAAAAGCAGAAGCAGCAGCAGTAGTTGTGATACTTGACACAGACGCTGAGACGTTTGTAGTGGATGTGACTACAAAAACTTTCTGGAAGGCAGACTGATCTGGATTGGTGCTAGTATCTTGGGGTTTCTTTTGAGCAAGTCGAATTACATTTTCAGAAGCAGCTGTCTGGAGAGCCCAACCAGATGAAGGAACACTAGCACTGGTTTGGGAGTTGGCTGGAACTAGAGAGTTAATACCAATTAATATCTGGGTACTTTTTGTCATGTTGTCAGAAACAGAACCTTCAGGGAAAGGCAAGTCATTATTAAAGGGAACAGTACCACTTAATCCTTCCATCAGAGGGGATGGGTTAACTAGACTAGAACTTTTTAAAGGTGTATGGGATGTTGGGTTAAAAGAAATTCCCTTGTCATTTGGAGAGGAGACAACAGGCAAAAACTTGGCAGTTGAAGTAGTTTGAGCAGTGGATGCTGCTACAGTAGACGCCTTGGACACTAAGAAGGCTTGAAACTTAGGGGGGAGAGTGAAAATAGGGCTGGATGGTAGAACACTTGCAACACTGTTGTCTGAAGTCTGTACCTTCACCACTCCTGTGTTTCCTCCTCTGGTTGTGACAAGAATGGACTGCGAGTCTCTGATGCATACTGTCTTTAATTCTTGATTAAGATCACATTTGTTGGGATCAGTAGTGGCTGAAGTAGATGTAGTGGATCGCTTTAGGATTGAACTTGGTTCGGCAGTCTTTTTACCGCAAGATACTGATTTTTGCAAGCTAGGAGAAACGGCAGATGAGGTTATTACAGTGCTAATACTTTTCAATGGAGATACTTGCTGGACTGGAATCTTGTTTTCTGGCACAGTGAACCCTGAAGTATTGGATAAAAGTGTAGCTGGTTTGGTTGTGGCAACAGCGGTAATACTAGATGGCTGCTGATCTCTTTTTTCCTCAGTCTTCTGAATGAGTACATTTGTCGGAAGAATAATAACCTGCTGCATTGTCTTCTCCCCTGATTTTTGATGAATAACCGGCTGCACTGAAAACTTAACCGGCATGCCGTTATCCCTAACCAAACTCAAGCCTTCTGGAGCCTTATACACAACCTGCACAGATTTCTGTACAGATGACGGAGTGGAAGTTTGTGTTTGCATGGAGACGGTTGCTGGTTGTGGTGTAGGCTGACAAACTGCTATGGGGTTGGCTGTGGGGAAAGCTGCAGGAACCATTTTATTTGGACTCTGCAAAGTTTGATTTGCCACAGTTACCTGTGGATGACTTATTAGAGTTACTTTATTTCCAACGCTTTTGGCCAGCAACGCCTGAATTGGATTACAGCGCCTCTGAAAACTGCCTGGAGGTGCACTTACCACTGACACCGTTTCAGTGGTTGAAGCGTTTGCTCCTGCTGTACTTTGGTCCCTGGATGTAACCTTTGTTTGTGGTTCAGGGGTCACAGGATCAGCAGCGACCATCTTTCCTTTTTTACTAAGACTAAAGTCCTCATCTAGGCCAGTGCTTTGACGGCGCTTGGAGCTTCGAGTCCAAGGTCCAGATTCACTCAAAGCTGAGTTAACTTCTGGTCTGCTGACCGCGTGTGCAAATGAGTGATTTCCAAAGTTATTTTCACAGTCTAAAAAGATGAGAACAATAATAAAATGTTTGTTTATTTGAACAAAAA
The DNA here is from genome assembly GCA_030068335.1 of Chrysichthys cranchii. Lineage (NCBI taxonomy): Eukaryota > Metazoa > Chordata > Actinopteri > Siluriformes > Claroteidae > Chrysichthys > Chrysichthys cranchii. Next base: position 15,296,485 of record JAQMCW010000011.1, read on the forward strand.
TATCACGTTACTGTTCAGACAAATTATAAATTATACGGATTGCGTTATGCAAATGTAATGAAAACAAGAACAGATTAATTAAAAAAAAAATGCATAAGATGGACTAGGGAGAAACTAAAACTAAAACCATTGCCTGAAAAGCAATGAAAAGGAGAATGCTCTCTGCCATTCTTGGACTTAACTGAAACAAATGTATTCATGAAAAAACAGGTTAATATTCATCACCTGTTGCTCCAGAGCCTCCCTTCAAAATCCTCTCAGGTTTGTCTTCATACTTCAATTCTCTACTAATCTCTGTGGATGAAGAGCCGTCTTTGTATGCATCTCCGTCTAGTTCGCATGCTACCCACTCCTCTCGGACAAAGTTGTCATACTCAGGATGCTTTTTAAAGTCGTCACTCTCCTTTTTCAGCCTGGCCCTAATAAGAGAAATGGCCAAGGTTGGTTTTATGCTAATGGTTGACTGACTAAACAAAAAAATGCATTTCTCAACAACTAACAGCAAATGTTTCCAAGACAGAAATCAACGCGATGTACTTGCTTACCGGTTCCTTTGAAAGGCCTTGAGTAATTTGGGTTCCCATGGCAACAGCTCATTCAGCAGTCTTATAAAAGTAATGTGAAGGTCCTTCACTGCTTCTCTCTTAATGTACCACCTTTCCTGAAATGTCCCAACCAAAAACTCCTTTAACGTAAGCCAACAGTGTCTTTTCTTTCTTTAAAGGAATATTGGATTGGCATCAAAACTGTATGTTTTCTACAAAGCTAATTAGCTACAATGAATATGAAAGGTAGATCAATATGTCTGTGCTTGTTTGTGAGAATTCCCCCTCTTACTAACACATCTCTTTTTGGTGCTCTCCAACTCATCTAGCTCATCCTCCGTTTTACTGATGAGATCCCTCAGTTCATCCAAACTAGTGCATACCAACTATGAATGGATAAAACAAAGAGTTAAGAAATGGGTGCCTGGGTGAGGACTAGGATTACACAACGTATTAATAAACATTTACCCTGCAATCAAATTAACTCAGTGCAATTAAAGCAGCAATAACAGAAACAGGAACATGAAACACGTCGAGTCCCTTTTGCTATATTTACATTTCACTAACAAAATGATAGACATAAATTTCCACTGGGCACAAGACCTACAAATTTAGCTAACGCAAAAATAAGCATGTTTTACCTTAAACATTGGCTCCGCTGGGAGCTGTGGAGGATGATCCTCATTTGTTTCTTGAATGTTCTTGGGAACAAACTTTCTTCCTGTCCATACAGAATAAAACAGAAGGGCACCAGTTTCATGACACAAACTTGACAGCACTGGCGTAGATGCGTGACAACCTAATGGGTTGGCTCTAGGCATGAGACGACACACTACATGATGTGAATTCTGAATAATGTCAAAAATGGACCAACAGTGTATTATGGGCTGTTTTAATTTTGTTTCCCAAGTTCATGCAAGCCAAAAGAAATAAGGTTGTTTGTGTTTGACATGTACCATAACACATTAATCTGATGAGCATAACTTTTTAGGCTATTAAGCAAGCATGCATTGAGACAGTTAGGTTTCCTCTTGTAAACTTCCTGCCCTGTATGCTACTACTTCTAGTGCTGCCTCCTAGTGTGTAAGAAGAGTGCAAACATATAATGAACATTAAAAGGAAATACATAGAAAATACATGATATGAGAAGCATATTTTTGTCTTGCCGGTATTCTGTATTGCAATAATCGAGACGGTGACATTCTATCTTCTGCCTAGTTGTTTTAGAATAAAACACAATATCGTGTGAAATCATAATTCAACGTGCAAACTGATTATAATTTGACAAACCTCTCAGAACATTAACTAAACATCCAATAGCAATCAATGTCTGGCAATGGGAATCATTTCTGTTTTAATAAGCTAAGCAACTGAATACAACACAAGTTCCATATATTTGTGCAAAATGGGACAGAATCATCACTGCTCCCACTCCCTCACCTAATTTCTGCTTCTTTCTTTTATCCTTTCTCTTCAAGTCAGCAGCAGCTTTGCACATGGTGCTTTTGGCCTGCCAGAGCTTTTTCAGACCAAGCTTGCCTGTCCCAGCTTTGACTCCGAGCAATTTTTCCTTATTTATCTTTCTTCTCTTTTTTTTGGACTGTATTTTCCCCGTTTCAGCTCTCGAGTGGCTGGTTTTTCGAAAAATCACAGAAGCAGTCCTGTCTGATTCGGCTGTGCAACAAAGGCATGAGCGCGGCTCCGGACTTGTATGGGGATCCGTGGAACATTTGGGGCAAGGATGTCTATTTTCACCAGATGACGTGTTCTTTACTGTGGCACCTATTTCTGATGGCAGGGAATCTTCTAAAACATTTGCACTAGGTGAACTGGCAGGAAATTTGCCCATGTAGCAATTCATGCCAACCATGAGGCAAGGTTCGTAGTCTGTGTCTTTCTTGCCTTCTTCTTTGAATTCAATTTTTTGCATTACCTGCATGGGTTTGTCCTTGATGATCTCAGGACTTGGCAACTCCTCCTTACAAGTGAAGTGAAATTTGTTAGGTCCTTCCCAATCCAACTCGCTTTCTTCCGAGCCATCATCTTGGACTCTCGGACAGAATTCCCAGTTCTCCACTTTGACCTCGGGACATGTGCTCAAGTTCACCGTTAACGGCTCTAGTTTCTTCACAGAGAAAGGTGGCAAGGGGAATTCCAGTGGTAGACATGGACTCTGGCGATATATACGCAGATCTGCACCGCAGAAATGTGGGAAGTGTATGTACGTGTTCTCTTGACTGTCATACCCCAAGATGGACTCTCGGCACTCATGAATAGGCTGTCCAAGCACAGCATCCTGCACGTCCTTCTGAGTCTCGTAGACATTATCGCAAAGGCCCTTGAGCAACCAAACACGCTGGTTGAATGGCAACAAGTGGAATGGTTTCTCTTCCAAAGGACTTGTCTCCCCCAAGGTCCAGAAAAAACGGTGGCAAAGTCCTAGATGCTCGGCACAAGCCTCTTGGTCCCTGGCTCGCCCTATAGACTGGTACCATCCCAAGACTTTCTGCCTCAACTCCGCCTCCCAACGACGATAAGGCAGCGCTGGGCGCCTGTGGAGTGTTGTTCTTCGATGAGGAGAGCAAAGCAGGGAAGTCATGATTTTTGCCAAGAAAGAGCTACAGCGAGGCATCAGCAGGCAGCGTTCCAATTCGAAGAATACAATCTCTGGAAGATTGAGAGCTGTTTGTGCCAGGCACAAAAAGTGACCGATAGCAGGAAGTTCCCACATGGTGTCGATGGGCCATGGTTCTGCCAGTGAGAGTAATGAGCGCTCCCATTCCTCAACTTCTTTGGCCGAAGCCTCCCCAGCCTCCTTCTTCTCGAGGTCCCGCTGCCTAGGTGTTAAAAAGTGAGATTAAACAGGAGGTTGTTACAATAAGAAAGAGGGAACAAATTATTACAATTTGGTACCTATAGTATATATTGAGTTTTGCAGTGCTCTAGTCTCCAGAAGAATGTTGCGTTTGACCTAATATGAGGTTGTTGAAAAATCTGTAAATGAAAAACTTAGAATTCCTTTGTTATCAGTGACCATGGGGAACGGCAAAGAGCTTTCACACCAAAAAAGAACGATGGCTACTGCCTACTCAAACAGCCATTAGGTCAGGTAGTGGATACAAAAAACACAAGTGCTTAAAATATTGCCAGGAACAGTCTTAGCCATAAAAAAAAAACTGAAAAACAAAAAAACCTGAACATTTGCATACTTAAAAACAAATGATGTATGGTGATGGTATGGCGATGGCCATCTCACCTTAAGCTTTGAGTCCGATCCTAATCCCATTTGGGATTAGGGGATACTAACTTTAAAATTAAATCATACAAATTTGTATTTATTTTCATACATTTGGCATTTGGGTTAGTGTATATTTACAAGAGTTTTGGTCTACTTGGAATTCAATATTTAAGATTTTTTCTGTGCCAGAGACTAATTTGTTACACCCGATTTCCTCAGTGCTCTTATCCAAACTAAATGGAACGATAAATGCAATTCCTGTAGCTATGAAAAGCAAACAATGTACCTTTTTTCCTCCTTGGCCCTCTGTTGTTCCTCCAGCCGAAGTGCTTGCACCATGATGGATTCAGAGCCACCCACAGAAATGGCTGCCAAGCTTCGTGGCACAGATCGGCGCCTTGTTGAAGTGCCACCCAGCGCTTTTTCATCCTCAGTGCCAAAACGACCCCTAGACGTCACAGCCAAGGCTGTTTTTTCTCTCAGTGTCCTATTAAAAGTGGAATAAGAAATAAAAAAAAAGAAAAGAAAAGAAAACCGATCTGATATTTTGCCATTCGCAGTTGCATTAGTAGTAATTTCAGACCCATGATGAAAGTTTAGCTCTAATATTATTTCCACCACTGTACTGTGGTTATAATCTAAAGGCTAAAATACTGCCCAACACGAGCGTCAGAATGGGGGCACACACGCCAAAGTTATTTTCTGGCATGTCACCAAAGTATTATAGTTAAAAAAGAAAAGAAAGTTCACATTTCAAGTCTTTTAGCCCAATTACACCAGATCAGACAACAAGAACGCAATCTGATTTTGTAATGGCTGGCAAATTTCCATCATCAGGCCTGAATGTGAACATCTGGAGTGACAAACGGGTCTTGTAGTGTGACACCGAACAGCAATGTAGCATCTGGGGCACCCCATGACATCCTGCTGAAAAGTCTAGCATTTCTGAATAGTTTGTATTTTCTCCTGTGATGTGTTCCTTGATGCTCCTTCTGTAGCCATGACTGACATTTTCTCGACCCTCCTCCCTGACGTCACGCAAGGACATGAACGATGATTGATTGGGGTCAAACTTGTAAAGGTGCCAGTCTCCCGACGAAGACACGGCAAGAAATTATGATGCTAATCATAATGTAATGATGATGACATGGTGACCATCGTGAAAGCTAAAAATATCGTGTAGTCTAATCCCAGCATTACTTTGCAAACATCTTAGCCTAGGCATAATTTAATCATCTGAGTGGATCTCTCCTAAAATACACCCAAACAATTATTTTATATTTAAATCACTTTGATCGTATGTAGTCAATTAATGTAAACTGCAAAATGAGCAGGCTAGCTAGCTATTTAGATATCAAGTGTTTTGTCAATCGGGGTGCTAGCTTGGATGTACATATTGTCTGAATGACATTATGAGATTCCCGCAACAAAACTTCTTGATTCAACGCTGCGATTTAGTGTTGCATCGATCTGGATAGCAGGCCTACTAAAAGCAATGAAGTTAACTAACCTAAAATTGTCCTTGACTATGGTTAAACACATCCAACCTCTGCATTCACCCTCCTACTCATGAAGATCTCGTACGGATCATTATATAAAATGCTTAGGGAATTACCGCGCTATAAATATTTCTTTTTTTTTTTTGTTTATATACCTAGGTGCAGCCCATCTGCTCTGCCTGTATATTTTACAACATTCTTTTGGCATGCTATCAAATGACTCGTAGCAGTGGGCTGATGGGTCCAAGGTTTATCCAATGTAATGTATTAATTTGGCATGCTTACCTTGAGAGCAGAGTCAGCTTTTGCTCCAGGATGATCTCCAGTTTTTGTGCTTGTTTGGAGACCCAGTGATCAACGCCATGAAATCTATAGCAGTTTTCCAACATCTTGCGAAAATCAGCCACGAATTCGGTGATACTTTCATATTCCCGCTTGCCAAACTTGTTGTCTATCTTTTTCAAACACATATCATTTCTGGCTTGATCTCCAACAGGGAACCAAAACGGGGCAGTCACAGCTTTGTGTTTCTCCAGAAGAAAACTCTGGAATATTCTATAGGCTTGCTGTACTTCTGGTGTGAACCTGTCGTTATGATCATTATCGCCATTTTCAGGTATAGAACAACTGTCCTCGGAGACCTCCAGCATGTCCAAATCACAGTGCGAAATTACACTCGGTGATTCCGCCATTGGACCACTGCACAGTTTTCCCCAAATCTGTAAACATTCATTTCCGAGATATTTTGATCCAGCCTGGTCAAACAGCGTGCTCCTACAAAGCTGGTCCTCAAAAACCAGGTGTTTCTTTCTGTCCCCAAGCTTAGAAAGGTCTTTTTGACCCGGGATGGTATAATTCAGCGTGTGTGATGGGTGACCTGTCTCATTTTTATCACCCGCGTCAACGTGCACCTTCATCTTCTGTTCAGACTCCAAGGATGTTGAAGATCCGGATCATCAGAGTGGATTCAAGACATCATCTAGCAGCAAACAAAGCCATAACTGTTCCTAAAAGAGGATTGGTTCGAAAACAAATGGTTTCAGCTTGTACAGTGTGGCTTATTTTATAATTATACACATTATGAAATTAGTAAAGGAAACTCTTAAGGGTAAATTACCATGAAGGGTGTTTCAACTAAAACACAGAAGTCAGAATTTAATTCCAGAGTAAATCCGTGAACTCTATCAAAAATCACATGTGAATCATAAGGAATAATATAGATGTTGTTCAGGGTGGAGATTTCCTTCAAAAACATCTTTTTTCTATGATGTAACATTAGTAGCTGCAATTCAGAAACGGTTTCATTTCGGTTAGCATTTACGAGCTGGAAAAGATTTAACCAGCTAAGCCTGTGTTTTGGCAGCTGGTCAAACGGAGCTGGATTTTTCATCAGGGTAATTACATCGTTATTACATAAAATGAACATGATAGTACTACTAAATTACAAAATTACTACTACTTCTACCACTAGGACTAATGTTTAAATCTCTAGCACATTTCATTTTCAAAAAAACAAAAAAGTACATTCAAGTAGCATTAACCCTCGGTGTTCACTGTGGACTGTAACGGATGTGTTGTTCATGGGTCATGTTGACCTTAGGTCTGTGTCTCACTTTGACCTTAAGCAGCTGATACAAAATGACTCCTTTTTAAATGACCCTTCTTTTTTTTTTTTAAAAACGACGCTTCTCTTTTTTTTTTAAAACGACTCATTTTTAAAACGAGTCTTCATTTATTTTAAACGAGTCTTCATTTATTTTAAACGACTCTTCTTTTTTTAAAACGACTCTTCTTTTTTTAAAACGACTCTTCTTTTTTTAAAACGACTCATTTTTAAAACGACTCATTTTTAAAACGAATCTTCATTTATTTTAAACAACCCTTCATTTTTTAAATGACTCAATTTTTTAAAACGACTCTACTTTTTGTAAACGACTCTACTTTTTGTAAACGACTCTACTTTTTGTAAACGACTCTACTTTTTGTAAACGACTCTTCTTTTTTTCTTTTTTATTAAAAAATCGACTCTTTTTTTTTAAACGACTCTTTAAAAAAACGACTCTTTTTTTTTAAACGACTCTTTAAAAACCCGACTCTTTTTTTTTTTTTTTTTAAACGACTCATTTTAAAGCCCAGAATGCCCTTCACTGTAAAAGGACTTCCTCACGCAGTGCCTTATTTCATAATACGTTATATAGTTTATATAGTTGTTTACAGTGATATAGTTTGCATATTTATTAAATCCATGGAGCTTTTTTTTTTATTATTATTATTCCTAATCCCTTCAACCAAACAAACCTATTGGAGGTTTTATGGTTTGGATTTAATCCAGTCAGTGAATTCAAGGCACCAGTCTCAGACGATGACAACTCAACAGTAAACAGTAGCTCCATCAGTGCTCCATCATGTCCCTGCTTCATGGCTCCCCTTTGAGACAACAAGCCCACACTAAGTGTCGATGGTTCCAACTGAAAACACGTCATTTGAACTCAAACACAAGGCAAGGCTTAATGCTACAACGAAAGCTAAATACAATAAGCTAACCAAACTAAGCATAGTAACTTACTAAACTAAACACTGAAAAAAATTGATTAAAATGATCAAAAACACACGTAACTGGCAGCAGAGAAACAAACTGTACATCAATTTAATCACAAATGCTTTGTATGTGACTCTCGTAAGGTGAGCTAGGAGATGCTAACGTTACCAAGCTAACGCCACAAAACCAGAACATTGTCCACATTGTTTACGTTAAGCCCTTGTTTACGTAGAGCTCTGTGAATCACAGCCCGTGCATGGAACGAGCTCCACAAATACAGCGGTGTTGTTACCTCTCAAAGTGCCTTCACTGCTCTCTCCGGCCATGGAGCTTCTCCGCTTTATTCCCTCATCCGCTCAGAATCTCTATAAGCGGCTAAGGAGGCAGCCTTTCCCCTGAACACCTCTAAACATATCATGATATCGCCTGGTTTTCCTCCTGCAGCACACACAGTCGACCGGTAGCTACAAGCTAACCGAGTAAACTGAGTGCCAGAAATCCCCAAGTCTGTTTAATCCACTGTTTTGGCTAACAAGCTAAGCTGCTTTAGCTTGCAACACTGCGTTTAAAAAAGTTGACTATAAAATAAAGCATTGCTATGAAAGGAAAAAATAAAATACTGGTAAATAAATAACCGTTTATTGAACGCTTTATACGTAATTTTGAAAAAAAAAGACACGCCTGTCATTTAGGTAGCTAATTAGCTTAGCTCATGGCTAGCATTAGCAATAGCATCCACACTAAACTAATAGAAGAGCCCTAGCGCTTTGCTTAACTTGCCTTAACCCCACGGGTTGCCAGGTGCCGGTCTTACACTGCACACAAGAATAACATCAATATAACAAGAATTTAATCAGGAACGATTAATATAATGAACGAATTGATATTGTTTTATTCTTTTTATTTTTGTTTTAATGTTGGCTGTAGAAACCCTGCTCTGGTACCATGAAAAAAGTCACATTCTTGGTACCATGGTGGAAAACATGCTATATGACCAGAATAACCCCACTTAATTACAATATTTTGTTTTCCTTGAAATAACATGACAGTGTGTTATAAAATCCCAATAATATTGCACGACGCTTCATGTGTGAGTTTCCGCTTATTTCACCCTGCTGGAGGCAAAAATGTTCCTGTTGGCATTGGTTGCACAACTAATTTGGTTTTCTTGTCACTTGATCTGGGACAAATACAGC
>JAQMCW010000011.1:15343740-15354539 GCA_030068335.1 Chrysichthys cranchii
ATAAATAGATAAATAAATAAATAAATAAAAAGCATTTGGCGATGGCATCTGTGTATCGCAGATTTTCGTCTTTCGCAGAAAGTTTTGGAAAGTAACCCTCGTGAAAGACGAGCGACTGCTGTAATGTGTTATCGTCCGTCTCCGTGCTTAGGTTCCTCTGGACACAATGATCTAATTCATTCCATTATTTCCTTTCTCACTCATTTTAAAATGCAATAGCTGCCACGCCTTATTTAAAAAAAATACCACAGTCAACATCACCTCAGCAGCTCTGTGGTATTCTTGTGGAAGAAGTGAATGTTCAAGAATTTCCTGCCACTGTAACATATGAGAGCTTACCAAAGACTAGAATTCAGTTTATTCTCCCTATACGGAGAGCTTTTAATGCAAGCCAAATGGCAATAGTTTAATTTCATAATAAATATTTAACAGGATATGACTACATAACACAAACAGATCCATTACGTGAATGAACAAGTTCTTCTGGCGAGACAGAAATGAGTGAGTTTCACCGAATCTGCCCTTATACGGCTTTGTCTGATATGATTAAATGAAAAGTAAGTTTATTTACTTACATTTCCTTGGCTTTATTTTTTGTCTCCATAACCAATTAGACCCACTCGACTATGTCTGTAATAAATAAAAATCAATCTCTAACGAAGTATCTCTGAATCACAGACCAATTATATTGAACTTACAGTCAAGTCTATGAACGTATTCTACATGTTTGCATAAACTGCCCTAACAACTGCTTTTACTAGGCTTTTATTTTACTCAAGCTTTGCGGAAAACAGCCTCATTCTTTTGTAAGTACACAAATGTATGGATATTACTGTCTGTGGTAATCACATATATAATCACACAGATGCAATGGATTAGGATGGAAAAAAAAAAAAAAAAAAAATCCACACTGGTGTATTTCTTGAAGAACTCCCAGCTCGACAAGCACATCTCTGCATTATTTATTCCACTCGTTTTTCCCCAACTTATCCTCTTTGGATAACGTAATGCCACTGAGAGGGACACAAGGCACTGAACAGAAATGGGACACGCCTGACTTTGGGAAAGTATGCTGTACTTCGTGGTTACACATCTCCCTGGATGACTTGCATATTAATCTTGTACTCTTCAATGATGCCACAATTTATAATTGAATGAAATCCCTCAGTACAGCCAAGCTGACACTGTGGGGGTTTACCAAGTCTCAAATGCTCTAGAGTATTTACAACAGTGCTTAAAAATGAGCTTTGGATAAAAGCATCAGCCAAACGAATTAACAATTAACCGTAAAAGACTTGGATTGTCGAATTTATCTTTCAACACGATATAAAAAGATCCTCATACAAACTCAGGTCCAAGTGTATACAGCAAGCTTTCAAATCTGTTTTCTATTTAAGCACAAGATTTGAAGATTCAAAGTTACAAGTTGGCTACACTTCCGGCAGAAAGCTTGCTCTGGAAACGTCAAACAGTCAGCCAGCTGTAACGACGAGGAGGTTACAAAGGTTATAGAGGATACACGGGTTGCTGAGAGAAGCCAGCATTTAAGAGGAAAAAACGAAGTTAGTTTTTACTCACGATATCCTGCAGGGCAGCAGAAGATTTCGCACATAAAACAGAGAGAGAAGAAGAAAAAGAAGAAGAAGAAGAGAAAGTCATTTTACAACTCGATGACGTGCATTTCTGTAATGTTTGTGTTGCGTGGAGGTGTTACTGCATGCTCGCTGTGTACTCGTCAACTTTGAGTCACTGAGACAGTTTGAGTGTGTGAACTTTATAAAAAAAAAAAACAAAAAAAAAAACCAAATGTGCATGTTTGCCTGGAGAACCTACAGGACCACCTGTTCCTGAGGTCACTGTACATTGCAACTTAATGTTCAAGTGCGAGTGCGAGTGTGTAAGTGGAATGCTTACGCCTGCATGGTCGTGGTAGCAGTCTGGAAGCTGAACATGTTCTCTTTGGGGTACCACTGGCTGTCTTCTGTTGGAGAGAAAGTAAAGTTAGATGCGGTAGTGGGTTTCCTGAGGACTTTATATTTAAATCCTGGCTGACATACACTTCTGCAAAGATGCACATGAATTGTTTTCTTCTATACAAACACAGACAAGACTAATGGCTAAAGAGAGCCAAGCTTGTATTGTTACTGCACAAAGACTTATTTTTTTGTGAATCCTGATTAGTCTAAGAAACGTAAAGCTAAACATTAGGGACAAGAAAACGTTTGGAACACGTGTATGTGGTGTAAATTCGTTTTTAGCTTTGAAATTTAAAACTGGAACGCAAAGATACAGATACGATATGATTGGTTAGCGTCACTCCCACCCTGAGAGCACGGCCAGCTTTGCTCTCTTGGACTTCTGGCCACGGACGGCTTTGGCATCGTCGTGATTCAAACTCGCAAACTTCTGCCGTGACTATAAACAGACCCTTGTTAATGGTGGATTAAAAAAAAAAAAAAATCTGAAACAAAAAGTTTATGATAAAATTGTGATTGCCTCATCTCTAGTGGTTCATGAGTTATGACCAGTGTATCGCAATGAGGTATCGCAGTATAGGCTCGTTAATATTTGGAACGCACTACTATTTTTTTATTTCATGAAAAGTGAAATGGGGGTTTAAAGGAGGTTGATGGCCCTAGCATGCATCCTCAGAAGCATAATTCAGCCTTTCATGAGTTGCTCAGCACAACACACACAACACACACACACACACACACACACACACACACAGGTCCACTGCACAGCACGTGAGAGAGGCTTACAGAGGCACAGAGAGAGAGACACAAAGAAAATACAGACCACGGCACATCCAACAAACGCCCCTTCTGATTTCCCATCTTTCTCGCTCTCTCTCCGTTCTCTTTTCCCGTCTCACCTCTGTCTATAAAAGTGACCCGGTCCACACTGCTCATGCGCTCTAGAGGGCGGCGCTGCTTGCCTGGCTCTCTCACGCTGCTCTCCAGCTCTAGCGAGCCGTGGCTGCGCGATGGCGCTCCGGGGCACAAGTCACACGCCAGGCCGCACTCTTTGCCCTCGCCCCAACCGCGGATGTTGTGGGCGCTGACAGAACTCTGCAGGGGCTGCGAGAGGTGGTGGTGATGGTGGTGGTGGTGGTGTTGGTGCTGCGATGGACCTGCTCCTGCACTTCCTGACGCTCTGCCTGCAGGTTGCTGCAAATTCGGCTCAGTGGTGCCATGGTGGTGGTTGCCGTGATGGCGGTGGTGATGCTGAACGGGTGAGGAGGAGGTGGAGGCCTGGGCAAGGGTTTGGGAGGCGGATGGGGTGTCCCGTCCCTCCCTCAGGACATCCAGCTCTAAACTCTCCTTGCTGGTTTGGCTGCCGGCCAGCATGGTGCTCTCGCCGCTGATGGTGTAGACGCGTGACGGTTGCAGCGAGCACTCCACGCACTTCTGCTGCTCCTCCTCCACCGAAAAGCTGCGCTCTAGTGACAGGCGGCTCTCAGAGGAGGTAGAGGGGACAGCTGAAGGTTGCGTCAGGTGCAGTGTAGGGTCGATCAGACTGGGCTCGGTGCTATCGTGTGAATCCTGTAGAGAGAAGCTCTGCTGGTGGTTGTTGTTCTGGGTACAAACGCTATCAGGTGAGTCCGAGTCGTGGCCAATGAGGGTGTCGGATAATAAGTGATCTTAATTGACAAACAAATACAGAGAGCAAGAATGACAGAAACAGAGAGAACCAGAAAAGAAAAAGAAAAAAGAAAAAGAAAAAAAAAGACAAATGAGGCCATATCCAGTCGAAATAGTCTGAATAAATAAATAAATAACCCTGTGTATGAGGCTTGAGAGAGGTGTGCATCAGGACTGGGATCCACCTGGATCCAGTAAAAAAACTAATGGGAGCAAATTGGGTACTGTTGTGATGCCGTGCGATACGTTAACCATTTTTTCATCTTCAGTAACTGCTTTATCCTGGCTAGGGCCACTGTGGTTACACTAAGTTGTTCATATTTTGGAAAGAAGAGCCAGCTAAGTTTGCTTAAAAAATAAATAAATAAATAAATAAAAGGCAAGCACAAAAGTAGTAACTGCAGGAGCATGCAGAATTTGTTTAAACTTTCTGTAGGAAGGGATGAGATTTGTCAAAATACCTACAGGTATAATGTGGGAGTGGGATTTAAAAAAAGTCCCACGCACACCTCTAGCTTGAGGCACACACAGAGTGTCTTATCAGAAAACTGGAGGGAGAGGAGAGCCTAATGAGGGGCTGACCTGATCCGTTTCGGCTCTCAGGGTGAGCGTGAAGGTACTCTCCAAATGCACGGGCTGCTCTGCAAACAGACACATAAGATCCATCACACACACACACACCGTCTATGGCATCCACACAAGGACAGCAAGACATGAGAGAGCCTGTGAGTGATGAGAATTGATTTTCCGAGTCCAATCAATAACTCGGACTGATCTATAGGTACCCTGTCTAAGACTAATTCAGGTGGAATTGTGAGCTCGCTAGCAGTAAATCAAAGACTCGTGAATTCAGCCTCTTTCTTGGTGTATTTCATTGAAAAGCTATACGCAGGAATGGAAAGAATAGTAAATACACACGGACCTTGTCTAGGCATCTTTACGACATGAAATAGCATTTACCCACGTCATACAGACACTGCTGTGGAATAACAAAAACATGGACGCTATTTGCACCTGGGTGAAAATGAAAAAGCTGTATGAAGCACCTGAGTGAAAATAGAAAGATGGACCCATTTCAGTCACTGCCAATTCCCCCATGCTAGCCAAGTCACTCTCTCACATGATAGCGGTTAGGAATGTGAGAGCTCGGGGGTTCACTTGCTAGCAAATTTGTTTTTACACAATATAACAGCTTAAATGTTATCCAGCTTGCTACTAGACTACCGATTTCAGTCACACGGTACGAGTTAGCCAGATGTTAGCTCACTTTACAAACCTAGACAATACTTATGACACAATAGGCAGCCTAACGTTAGCTTGCTTGTTATCAAACTTGCTGGGGGTTTCATTTGAACTACATCATGTAATAAAATGATTAGCCTTATGTTAGCTATATTCTTATTGAACTTGCCTAGATATTGAAGTCAACAAGCATTATGCTAAAGTTACAGTTAAAGCAGTAGTTGTGTTTAGGTAGCTAGTTTGCTTAGCTAAATGTTGAAAATTAACATATGCTAATTCTGTTAAACACTGACTTATTTGGTATTTAAGGAGGCAAATAGCTGCACTATGTGGATATGTGGGTAAAAACCTGTATTTTAATGGAAAATAACCTCAAAATAAAAGGAGTTGCTACAGTAAAAACAAAGAGTAAAATATACTCCTGGTAATCGAACCAATACAATACAATATGCTAAAACTAAACAAAAAAAACCAAAAAGACCAAGCTAACCTGCTTTACAGACAGAAATGAGACAAATGCGGCATAAAAACTGAGTGTAATCAGTGTTCCAGCAGTCACACAAGAATTAATGGCTATGAAATGCTAACCCCAGAGTATTGTGCTGAACAGCAGTGAAGACATGCTAAATTTTGAAAATAAATGAATTGTTGAAAAGCTCAACAATCCGGTAAATTAACACTGTCCAAAAACAAACCATAGCTCGAGGGTTATTGTTGATACGAATACAGTACACCTAAAATAAAACTGAAAGGATATACTGCATGTCTAAAATAAATGTCCTACTGATAAACCTTTAACAGCATTCAAGTATTAATAATGTATACTGCAGCTCTTATCAACTAAAAACACCAAGGCCTTGATTTTTTATGCTCGGTTTTAAGACATCTTGGGCAATCAGGTCACAAGTGGACAGCCGAGATACACTGCCACTTACACGCCTGTCGATCGTGCGTCTCCAAGATGTCCACTCGTGTTCATATTTCGTTCCTACTTGAAGGTCATAGAGCTTGAAGTAGAGTTCTTATATATAGACAAGCACCAGATTTGTTTAGCACGGACTAGCGAAGAAAATAAATGCGTTTCAAGAACTAATATACACGTATGGGCTATTCCATCTGTTGAGATTGCCCCTCTTCATTTTTTGAGCACTGGCATGCGGTCACTAAAACAAGCGCCTCGTCCTGTGTTGACATATTTTGCTGTTATGTCTTTGTAAGGGAGGCATTAGTGTATACAACAAAAATTGTGGTCAACCCAAATCAAACCCCATAGTGGATTATTATCCAATAACAGGACATTATAAAATGATTTATTTCACTTGTACACCAGCAAAAGTGGAAAAGTTATAGCCCTGCCATTAGAAAGTGCCAGCACTACAGACTCCTTCAAAAAACGCCAAATAAACAAATCGCCCATATCAACAATTAAACACATTTTTAATCAGTTTAGTATATGTGGCGCATCTGGGATACAGTTACATGTCTGTCTCTCTATATCTCTTTACTACAGCATCAGTAATGTATTGGAGCAAGTGCATCAATATAAATTGTGACATAGAAAAGTTACACATAAAATATCCATAAAATATTCAACAGCAGTGTGGCATAATACGTACAGAATATGCCAAAAATTCATTGTTGAGCAACAGTGGATTGTTTTCTGACTTTCATTTGGATTTTATTATAATGGACTCTTGGTCTCATGTTCTTTTATTTCAGACGCTCCGTTTAATTTGCGTGCGCTTTATTTAATCTTAGCGGAGTCTATTAGTTGTGATCATTTCACTGTCCAATGGCTTGAAACAAGCTGCGATTTTTTTTTTTTTTTTTTTTTTTTTTAAACTGTGTTGGCATGCAGGGCCTTTTTGAAAATGACACTATAAACACTGTAGGGCTTCCCTGCTTAAAAATAAATAACCAGGGTTATGAAACAAATAAAATGCAGGATCCCATGGTGACAAAAAATAATCAGACATTTCCTTTTTTTTTTTTTTTTAAACTTTACATTCCTCATTTGGAAAAGTGACCTTTTTTTTTTTTAGCTTTGCCAGTGACCGGGCATCTTTCACAGGCAAAACAGACTTGAACAAGGATTGGTGATGGAAGTTTCCAGAGCTTAGTGATAAAGCTCTACCAGGAAGGACAGGAGGTTCGTAGAACAGAGAGCCAGAGAGAGAATGAACAGAACATCACTAACATTGCATCGGAGATCTGTACCAACTGCAGACTTGGATCTAATCTCTATCTTTTTACTCCAAAATTATGCAAGTATGAAAACCTAAAACTGGTGTACAGGGAAAGAACCAGAACTTGGCTTGGTCTCAAAATGGATGTCAATATCCTGCTAATTTCAGAGTTACCAAACTAACCATTTAAAATGACCAAAATCTATTCAACACATTACACTTCTGGGAATGCTTCGTTTAAAGTACGTCATTCTCTCAGGTTGTCTGGATGTACTTGGAACCTTTTTGTAACACTAATTTCCATAATGTTCATTTTTGTCCAACTGGAAATATTGGCTAAGCAATGTTCTAATAGCACCAGCAAACCATTATTCCTCTTTTACCACAACAACTTGCCAATGCTGATCATTAAAGAGAGATATAATTCACATTTTGTTAGTTTATAGTTAAACTTTTTCTTTTTGGAATGTCTGGGGAAACAAGTTACAGTTCCATCACCAGACTCTTTATCCGCCCACCAAGTTAAATAAACTATAGTTTGTCATGTTACCGAGAAACCGCCAAGCCCTCCGTCCTGAAATCTTGAAAAACATATCTACAAAAGTAAAGCTGCAGATTTACCTCTAGCTATTACACGATTAACTGTTGACAAAGGAGACTCCATCCAAAAATGCTAAATATTCAACGCCTTACCAAAAAAAATTCTTTTTCTTTCTTTTTTCTTAAATGCAGTAGTCACCGGCCCTGTTCCTGGAGACCTACCTTCCTGAAGAGTTTAACTCCAACCATAATTGTGCCCACCTGACCATCTTGTCAGAGATTTTGGTTGTAAATGAAACCTGCAGAAAGGCACAGTAGATCTCCAGGAGCAGGGTTGGTGACCACTGGTTTAATGCCCAGTCCATGCTGGTTTTCCACAGATGCTGGAAATCAGAGAATAACAACAAGAAGTCTCCTTATGCACAGGCTAATTGCAGTCTCATCACTTACCACCCATCAAACATCCTCAGAATTGTGGGACCTAGCTCCAGATTGCCAGACATCTGCACCAACCCCAACGGTGGTGTGCTGAATGACAGAGAAAGTCGAGAGCTGCCTTGGCGACACCCCACTGGAGCCTCCAGCAATCCCATACAGTCAATCAGCGATTTAACTTATACACCGTTTAAGTACTGTGCAGAAATTCTGAAGACTCCGTCGAATTAAAGCTTTTCTGATCTGCATATGTTGGCACGCAGGCGAGCGCGAGCCCCTTGTGAGTCATAGCTCTGTAAGAAGCTGCTCTGCATCAAAACATCGGAGGAGACGAACTGAACAGGAAGTCTCTAATGAGGGCAGGCTATTTGCTGGGTTTATTTCAAGACTGAAGTTAATACCCCTACACAAACTAATGCACACACACGCACGCACGCACGCACAGGAATTGGGTGTCCGCAACGAAAAGGACAAAAACACTGCACATCCTCTTCTAAACAGGCACAACCACCGAGCACCCACTCCTCTCTTAAAATTGCAACCTCCTCCATATGAGCTGTCACGCAGCCGGGGATCCCTTTGCCGGCGATTCCTCTGCCGGCGATTCCTCTAGTGATAGAGCCAACGCCTCAGGGCCTGTAACACCATGTCCTGAAATGTGAAGTCTACCTTCTGACACAACGCCATGATGTACAGGACACCGCTCTCAATTATTCAGGTTCCGGCCTACACAAGTGGGTCTCCGCATGACCATAATGAGTACTCAGCTCAATCTCCCTGATAATAGGAGGACAAATCAGTGTGAAGAACCATGCAATCCACTTTAACACTCACGGGGAATTACATGACTGGTAAACATGTTTGTTCAACTGATGGACATTAGATATCCTCTTAGGCTCAGGTAAGATCACTACTGATATCACTACCGTAATAAACGTCGTCACGATACGCTTTTACTGGACATGGAAGATAACATCTGATTTGATGGTGAAATGTACATCATCTTTAAAATAGTAAAATAGAAATAATTAAAAAAAAAAAAAAAAAAAAAAAAAAAGTGGTTAGCACTGCTGCCTCATAGCAAGAAGGTTCTGGGTTCGAACCTGGACGCAGCCTGGGACCTTCTCATGCATGGAGTTTGAATATTCTCCTGTGCTTTTTCTTTTTTTTTTAAATAAATTTATATTATATATATATAAAAAAAAGATAATCTTGTAGACATTACATAAATAATCAAATGTCTTTTTTTATGCAACACTTATATTGCTGGCTTTTCGTGGATTGTAGAAATCAATCATACGATATTTTTTCCCTCATATCACCCACCCCTCATATCCATGTGGTATTTCACCTTTTATGCTGGCTGCTCATGAATTATACTGCAACTCTAAATAAGCGTTTTATTAAAAAGGTACACTTGGAGGATAAACCACTTCTAGCTTACAGAAAAATGGAAAAAAACTGACTCAGTCAGTGCTTGGATCAACTGTAAGGTAAAACTATACCTAGCAGGACTGATCAAGATCTGGACTTTTTTTTCTTTTCTTCTTCTTCTTCTTTAGAGTCCATATTAAACCATTGCTCTATTCATTTCCACCCATTTAAAATGAGCTTTAAAAATACTAAAAGCTGTTCAAAAGCCTTTCCCTCATTGTGTATACATGTATACAGATTCCCACATATGTCGAGGTGCTGCTGGCGTCACAGCCTCTTTCTCTCCCAACCCGAATCACAAGCATTGCATTAACACCTACAGCCTGGATGGGAGAAATCTCTGGAGGAGGAGGAGCTTTGACGGCAGAGGAGGTCATTTAACACATATGATTTTGCTGCAATTTATAGCACACTAGCATGCTGTCAGAGCGACTTCTCTTTCGCTGCATGGTGTGAATAGAAAACGATCCTTTCAGTAGTAAGAGGCAATTATCAGCCCCCTCTGAAGACCTCACGCGTTGCTTTATATTTTTCATTTACGTCCTCTGAGTTTTGATTAACAACAAGACGCCCCAGTGCTCGGCGAATTGCACCATTAATAATACATGAGGAGGAATACCGGAGGTTGGATGAGCCTTGTGTCAAAAAAGAAATTGGGAGACAAAAGACTGCATGGCCTGTGGCCGAGGTGAAATAGGAAACCAACTGGAGTCCTGGCTTTTCCTGAGGGTCCAGGCACTGAATGTGTAATTAGATTTGGCTGTAAGCTGATCTATCTCGGAGTTGGGTTATTACAGCAAATGTGGTCCATAACTGACAGCTAGACCACAGCAACCTGGAACTGTTAAGGCAATACAATTAACCGTTTCCGCTGGAAAATTTCCGAATGTCAGCAGAAACAGTTGGCCTACGGGTTGAACGGTGGCGCAGCGCAGCAGGTAGCCTTGCTGCCTCACCTTGGGATATGGCAGATACTGAAGATGAGTGAATGAATTAACAGCAGGCCTACATGCATCCAGGCCAGAGAAGAGAGACTGGTGAAAAGAAATATAAAGAACCACAAAGCGGATGTGATATTTCATATTTTAGGTTTTAGTTTCACTGTAAATATTTAAGTACTGTTACTGCAGTGACATTAGCAACTACTCAGCTGCACACATTATTCCAGTACTATATCATCATCACAATGATTCAAATGCCTCTGAACTCATGCATTCATTCTTTAGTGAGCTCGTTCTTCTGCTCAGTGGAGAACAGACCAGAGCCTAGCCTGGAAACACTAATTGGGAAGTGAACATAGGGCAAAATCTTATATCAT
>JAQMCW010000011.1:15360022-15372198 GCA_030068335.1 Chrysichthys cranchii
TAATCCCCTCTGTGCATGTCTTTGGACTGTGGGAGGAAACCGGAGTACCCGGAGGAAACCCACACGGACACGAGGAGTACACGCAAACTCCAAACAGAAAGGCACCCAGGTCGACCCTAGGGACCGAATCCAGGACCTTCTTGCTTTGAGGGGACAGTGCTAACCACCACACCACCGTTCCGCCCCTGTTGTAGATACCTTTGCAAACAATATCACGTTTTTGGGGGGGTTTTTTTGCCAATTTTACCTTGAATATTATGAGGTATAGAGTATTTTGTAGATCTATGACGTCCATTCCCAAAGTCCATTTAACCTTCAGATGGGGACATGACCAAAGTCCAAAGGGGTGAATGCTTATGCAAGACACGGTATAATAACATCACAATAAACTTTTCTATGCATTGTCATCATTGTTATGTGCCACTACTTTTCTAACAAAGTTTTATAAAACAACTGCCTGGACCTTAAGAACCATTTGTGTACGAATTGTTCCAGTTTCCAGTATATAGCATTTTTTCTTCTTGAAATACTTACGTTTTTTAAAAAAGGTGGAAAATATGTATTGTAATACAGCTATATACCGTACTGAGAGGTCTTATTTTTGCAATGTTTCCCCACCTCTGACTGAAAAACTAAAGAAGAATACCAAATACGTCCATTTATTTTACGTGGAAGTCAAATGCAAATTCAATTTCCATGGCCGAACTACGTATTAAAAAGGAAAACATTCATTTTGTCTGTGCTTTGCTTAATTGCTCGTGCCAAAAGTGATTATGAATCTTCCCAGCTTATGCCAAAGACATCAGTTCATTAATTACAACAAAGCTGTGAGTTTGAGTAATATAGCAAACAAAGTATATTAAATGAACTAATACTGTAAAAAGGAAGACCTATAATCGAGAGTACAATGGGATATCTTAAATCTTTCCTGGACGAAAGTTTAAGAAAAACATTCCACCTACATCTACTGGCCTCTGTTTCACCTTCATTATGTTGTTTTATGGCTGCCTGGAAGAAATACAGGAGAGGGGAATAACAAGCGGCTCGCGGTGGACATGACCATGTGTCTATTTGCACAGTGGCGCAAGTGCGTCATGAGCGAGCAATGGAGATCCTCATTGATGACTCAGCCACTCTGCACATAAACCAGGCTGGGTGGGATTCAAGTGATACCGTGAGTAACACCAGGGGGTCTGAGCACTCTTTGAGAGCATCAATGTTCTTCATCAATAATTGTTAATTGCCCCTTCCTGGATCTGTGACTCACACTGGGACCTTGGGATGCAAATATATTTTCGTCCTCCAGACAACAAATAAAAGACAGCGCCAGGGACGGAAGCAAGTAGCACTTTGGTCCTTTTTATTTACTGGCCTTGCTGTTGCGTGTACCACAAAAACGGTCCATGCATTATAATGCAAGGGGCGTGTCAATGACATCTGCTTGGAGAAGACACCCCAAAATAGGTTCATCAGGATGTAGGACTTTTGCTTGACGTGCAAGCAGCTATCTTAGGATATCGCGAAAATGGATCATTAGCAAGGAAGGCGTGTGCATGACACGGTGTGTGTGTGTGTGTGTGTGGGGCGAGATGGGAATGGGAACAGGGAGTAATGTGGCCAGTTGGAGGGTTTCAGATAGATAAAGTGTGATCCTGCTACCAGACAGCAGAACATCCACAGCCTCATAGCCAGGTCATGGATTTTTTTTTTTTTTTTACTGCCAAGACACTCCTGGTAGAAGAATAACAAATAAGCAGGTGATTTAACCTGAGCTCATGATGTGATATGATGTAAAAGCTTACTAACTGGCACAGTTATTACCAAAAGGAAAAAAAAAACAAAAAAAAAAACAAAACGTGTCGCATGTTATCTGGAAATACCTCAACGCCTATAATTGAGAGTTATATTACAGCAAAGCTCTCATGAAGTGCTTAATAAATGCCATCAGTGGTGAATTCTGCATATTTCAGCTGATACAAGTAATTCTGCTTCTCACTTTGTGCGAGTCACTGATACTGAGAAACCGCCCCGGAGCTACAGGCATATTTCCAGCATAATTATTCATGTTCAACGAAAACACACTCAGGACTTTGCTGGCTTCTGCGCACTTGCATCAACGATGCATTCTTCATTTGTCAAAACTCAAATCACCCTGAGCTCGCCTGGGTCCGAGCCATGACCCTGCCGTGGTTACGGGAGCCTGGGTGCTTGAGGTTCCTTGACTGAATCTTTCCAACACTGCATCTGAAATCGGTATGCAGAGCTATGTGCACACATGTCTGTCCTGCATACAGAGCAGGGATTTTATCCTTTAATCACCTCCCACCACACACACACACACACACACACACACACTGACCAGAGGGGATGCCGCGTACCCAACAGTCAGACATTAAGGCACAGATCCAGGGTGATATGGATGCAAGGTTATGCCTATGACCTTCTCTTGGAAAATAAGACCCATAAAATGGTTCTCTCAAGAAATATGACGCATGCTTGACGCTAGTGACGCATTAAATATACTTAGGCAGCACATAAACTACACTGAATGACCAGAATTAGGACACAGGGACCGTTACACTGTCCATGAAGGATGACAGCCTCCAGTGCATGTGCTGCAATGTTGAGCAGTCTCAATGCCAATGTCCCAATGTAAATAAATCACAAGATTTCTCCATGTCAATAACTCAACAGGGGCACAATTAGCTGGAGGCACTCCCGCCTGAGCGCCTGATGGATTGACCGATCTGTCTCGTACCCTCTGCCAGCTGCCAGTGCCTCAGGCTCTCAATGGCAGCCAGTCCCACACTAGGAACTACGCTCTCAGAAGGTGAACTTGATGAATAATAACCTTTCGATAGACAAAATCTTAGAGGTTTGTCATTTCCATACAGTTCCTAAGGAGCCTCTGCAGTGGTACCTGACACACATGCAGCTCCATCAGGGTGTGCATTTCGGTCGCACGTGACGACAACAGGACAACAAAGGGTTGTAAAAAAAATAAAAAAAAATAAAAAATATATATATATATATATATATATTGCATAAATAAAAAAATAACACCAACAACATGCCTATATGAAATAATGTCTAGTCAGTGTGTTGCCTGAATGCATTGCTACAATCATGGGCTGTAGTGACATCGGACACATTAAGATGCGGCACCACTCATGCACTACATGACTCATTATTCAATTAGGATACAAATGACATTGGGATACAAATTAGTAACAGTTGCATGCTGGTTATCCCGGTTCAGGGATTGCGTCAAGTCAAGATCCTGCATGTTTCAGCTCAGCGCGTGCTTTAGACAGAGAGCCGGGGCAGACTGCTGTGCATATGCACGTGCATGTGGACACTAAGTGGAAAGCAGGTGCTCACCTAACTTTTGCTGCCACCGATGAAATGGCATCATTCCTCAGATTCCTCCTCTTGGACACGGCAGTTCCCATGCTGGCATGGAAACAACGGCGGTCAGAAAGCGGCTCATTCCAAAAAAAAGGTCACGACGCAGAAGAATGCACAAAAGGAGGGGGAAACCTGCTTCGGTCACGCGCCCTCTTCGGAACGAAATACAAACCAAACCAAACCAAACTAAAACAGCTACGTGGAGGACAGGAGCATCAGCTGTGCCTGGCTCGGCGTCTTGCCTGCTCTACGCAGTGCTCTGTCACAGAGTAGAAAGAAGAGAGAGAGACACACACACGCGCACAATTTAAATAAATAAAGAAAACAGAAAGACGCCCCGCCCCTTTCTATGCTGCCCATTCAACCGAATAAGGCCCAGGTAACAAGGGGCGTGTCTGTTTTGCCTGGCGGAAAGAGTGGGCGTGTCAAATAGGAAACGCCATATATGGTCACGGAATTCCACGGCGCGAGGCTGTTTTGTTGTTTAAATAGTTCCAATAAGGACGGTTTGTTTTTGTTTTTTAACGGTCATCTTGCCAGTGTTCAAAATGGCGTGGATACTCTGTAAAGCCACGAATTCTCTGACTGAAGTCCCGAAGAAAGAAATTAATAGTTAGTTCAAAGGAAAAGTGATGCATTCGGTCTTTATGAAAGACTAGCCGATGACCCAGACCCAATGGCTTCGCTCACCGAGTGCAAGAGGAAAAAAATAAAATGCAGTCTTTATAAAAAATAAGTTTGTTCACTACCAATTTTATTTTTCAACAAATAGTGGTCATATGTCATTTCCGTTTCAAACGCGATAAGAATTTGATATATTTAGAAGATCAAAGTTTTCTTAAATAATTACTTACCAAATAGGTGTTTACTTCTTTTCAGTATCAGTAAAATAACTCGCACACAAATACTAACAATTCGTAAAGACGATATAAAAATGGCGTCCACAAACGTCAAAAAGTGATTAGTGTGCAAATGTAAGCGCTAGTGACGCTGTTTCTGGGCATACGCACGTATGATATGTTCTGTGGTCATATGGCATTTCTGTTTCAAACGCGAAAATAATTTTATATATATAGATTTAAAAAAAAAAAACCAAACAAACAAAAAAAACCCATGAATAGTAATTACAGTAATGGCGCTAGGTTGACTAACTATAGTGTCTAACTAATTTACCGTTCTTTACCAATCTGTTAGCAATCAAAGTCGGTATGTGAGTAAAAGTTTCAAAATGGATGTATGACCAAATAAAGGAAACTGCTGGAAAGAGCTTGGAAAAAAAAAAAAGCTTTAAAATAATACTGAAATTATGTTCATAGGATGAACATGGAGGAAGAATGCTCATTTAACTTTTGAAAGCCGGGGCCCATTTTTTCACCATCTTTTCCATTGAAACAGAAAAAAAAGTTGCGACCGAAATAAGTGATTTATTCACATTTTTCATCATAACTCTGTCCAAAATTAAGATTTTTTTCCCCATGAAATTTTCAGGAAATATTTCTTGTAGAGTCCTTCAATCAGTTCTCTAATAAAATGCATTTATTAGAATGGATTATGAAAGTGACAAATCACCAAGTAGGAAGTCAACAGCTATGGGAACGCGACATCTCATAGTCTGTGGATTCATCCTCATCATTTTCACCTTCTATTCTATAGGGTTTTGTTCCAATAAATAATGCATTTGATAATGACATTAGCATGGGGAAATTTCCCTTTACAACAATGTTAGAAATGTGTAAGGAAAACAAAACAAACTTCAGAAAGCTTCAGCAAAATAAAATATCATTAACTTGATTAAGTTGATTAACTTGATCATGTTGTCTAATTTCTAAACAATGTAAATAAAAGCAATTGCATTCAATGATTCAGCCTTCGGGCTATTTAAGGCTGTTAAATTAGTGAGATTGATGATGTGAAATTCCACATCACCGGCTAGCGGCCATTACGATTTACACACAGCCCAATCTAGTTACTGGACACCAAATTTTGCGGATAATAAAAACATATTTGCGAGTCATTCAAATTACTTAATATTTGGTCTACATGTTCTCAGATATATATTGTAACAGCCTGTTAGAGTTTAGATAAAGTCACCTTCTGCAAAATTATGTCCTATCTGTACGAGCAAAATATTCAATACCTGCCTGTAATGCTTTGGGAAATCTGATTAGGAAAATTCGAGAACAAGGTAATATTATTGGTTGTCCCTGATAACATTATCAATTGGAATACTGGAAATAATGCTAATCCAGCCAATCTGAAGCGATTTTACAGAGGGTACCAGTGCACAACCAGTAAAGGACGAAAAACAACATTGGGGCACAGATTAGCGGCCACGATTAGCATACCTACAGCCCTAATCAAAGCTAGGTCTGA
Organism: Chrysichthys cranchii; assembly: GCA_030068335.1. NCBI lineage: Eukaryota > Metazoa > Chordata > Actinopteri > Siluriformes > Claroteidae > Chrysichthys > Chrysichthys cranchii. The sequence continues at coordinate 15,365,804 of JAQMCW010000011.1, forward strand.
ATTATACAGCTTGTGAGGGAAAAGTTAAGGAAATTTAACATGTTTAAGATTGTAACAATATATACTGAAACGCTTGTAATGTAATTAGCATTTCTGGTGCTAACTGGTTGGTTAAGGCTGCATTTCTGTTATTTCTATGAGAGCTGTTGAGTGCTATGCGATTGTCTCAGGGGGACATTGCTACTACAAGCAAAAATGGTGTTTTATAGATAAAATGTAAACAATCTTAATATGGGTACGGTTTCGATGGTAGCTCTATCGGTAAACCAAAAGAGCAAAATCTTCTGGGAAATTTGATCTTAGAAGTACTGGAGACAACAAATAATGGACTCAAATTTCCAGAATGCAATGCAGCTATAGGTATATGATACAGACGAGCTGGGCGACGGTAAAGACTTGTCTCAGCTATTAAGCCATCTATGAGATGGTCAAGATCGATGGCAACATTATTCAGAAAGCTTCAGAAGCCAAATGTTGGCTTTAAGCAGTGTGTCTGGACACATGGAAATACTAAACCGCTGCCGATGAGATGAAGTCCCACTGGTGTCACTATCTGTGGGCAGTTAAATGGCATTTTGGCAATAGGAAACCATTAGGCAATGGCCATTAGCCAAACCATAAGCAAGTTAAAACAAACCAAAAGCCTATTTCAACCAGTGTTTTTGAGTAAGGAGTTCTTTAAGTCAGACAAAACAGCTCCTGTATGCAGAATAGGGTAGATAGCGCTTTCCTCTGAATGCGTTACCCTTCCTGTGATGCAGCACGAGCAGCAGTTTGAAAAGATGCAGTTGTCTGGTTTCATATGTCTCAGAGCACACATGTTATTCCTGCCTTTGGTACCTTCTGCACCACGGTTTTCTGGATATTATTTTAAGCAATCATTTTACACTGCAGAATGCAGTATGTTAGGGTCATTAAATAGATTTGACATGGGGTCAAATTCAAGTGGAGCAAATATCATTTCATCCAGTGCAAGCATTATGTGTATATACATATGTATGGAAATCAAAGAACGGGAATGAATTACTGTCACGCTTAGATGTGTTGGAATATATAATTTCACATCAAGAAAGGAAAAGATGAAAGGAGGGACACATGAAATAAAGAACACAACAGCGCACACACAGTGCAGATAGAGCAGAGCCGATTTAGCCACCAGCTCTCAGTCACACTGTTAAAAGGGATGAGTCTGCATTAGCAAATAGGTTATATCTAGGGGATGCAGGAGAGGGAAGAGAGAAACAAAAACCAATGTGATATGATCTAGAAAATAGCATAGCTTCTTATGATATTTGGCCTGTCCTATAGTGGATTATGCTTTAAGACCAAGTAAGAAAAGGTATTTTGTTATTTAAAAAAAAGAAAAGAAAAGAAACAGAGTTACAGATGCAGCCAAAATGGTGTTCTGAATGAGTTTAATCAATGGGAAAGAAGAGAAATGAAGACATTCGCTCCTGCATACAAACTTAGCTGTAGGGATAAATATGCGCCTGAGTCCCTGAAGCATCACAATCAGCCTGACCCATCAGTAAACATCTTAATTAACAAACACTCAGTAAGCCTGAGTAAAGCACCATTTCTTGCTTCCATTCATTCCTATTGTCACTCTCTTAAGGTAGTGTAGTCTTTCCATGCATCACTATACAAAAAGGTCAACTCACAGCTCAGTAACTTTGCGATAAGTACAGTGTCTGCTGCGTATGCTTATGACATTGTACTTTGTTTAGTAAATGCGTGTTATGTAATTCTATTGCTTACTTTATGAAGTAAGTTTGAATATGAATGAACTTTATGAAGAACAACGAACTAAGATTCATACAGTTTACACAGTTTTTATCTTCACCTAAATATAATTGACCCACCAAGACAAGTTTGGTGTTTGGGGTCAAACTGAAGCTGCTTCTTTAGTTTTGTCTCAGACCTGTTAGTGGCATGTTGCAAATATCTAACCTGGTATATGTACTTATGTACAATATTTTCTAATGAATTAATTAGTACTATAGGGGCAGCACGGTGGCTGAGTGGTTAGCACTGTTGCCTCACAGTGAGAAGGTCCTGGGTTTGAGCCCCAGGTTCGGCACAGGTGCCTTTCTGTGTGGAGTTTGCGTGTTCTCCCCATGTTTGCAAGGGTTTCCTCAATTATATTTAGGTGAAGATAAAAACTGTGTAAACTTTATGAATCTTAGTTCGTTGTTCTTCATAAAGTTCATTCATATTCATACCAAAGACATGCACATTGGGGATTAGGCTACAGTAATTGGTGACTCTAAATTGCCCGTAGGTGTGAATGGCTGTCTGTCTCTGTGTGTTGCCCTGCGGTGGATTGGCGACCTGCCCAGGGTGTGTCCCGCCTCTCGCCCGATGTCAGCTGGGATTGGCGCCAGCTTCCCCCTGCGACCCTGAACAGGATTAAGCGGTAGAAGACGAAAAGACGAATAATTAGTACTGTTTCCTAAGCTACACTGCTTAGCCATAAAATTAAAACCACCAGCCTAATATTGTGTAGGTCCCCCTTTTGCAGCCAAAACAGCTCTGACCCATCAAGGCATCAACTCCACAAAACCTCTAAAGGTGTCCTGTGGTATCTGGCACCAAGAGCATGGAAAACAGGGAACAGTACAAATTACTGTCCATTGCTGCGAAATGAACTTAAACCTGCAATTCGCAGCAAAAGAAGAGGAATGCTGTCCAAAACTGTCTTGTTGCAGCATGACACAGCAGCAGTGACAGTACAAGTACCAGTGCAAAGGCTCAGGTTCAAATGTCTTCCACATCCTCCTTACAGCTCGGATCTGGTGCTGAGTAATAATTACATCTTTGGTCCACTGATGAGGTGCTGTACAGTCGCAGATTCACCTGTGATGATGAAGTAAAGGAAGCAGTGCTCACCCGGCTTCGGGAGCAGCCGAAAAACTTCTTCTCTGCTGGAATACAGAAGCTAGTTACACAATACAACAAATGTGTCATCTTGCATGTGGACTATGTGGAAAACTGTGACTGTGTTCTCACAGTTACTTCTATTACAGCCTTGTATTAAATTAATTCTCTTTATAATATACATATATATATATAACTGCTCACACAACTTTCTGTGATACCGGTCCTGATGCAGATATCTAGTCTCATGTATATGAACCCTGTGAACCTGCCAATCTCTAAAAAGCAACTAATTATCCGCAGAAGTTCCAGGTTGAGGGTCGTCCTCCAGCTCAGCCCCGCCATCCGCAAACATTTCATTCATGCCTCCTACTCATGCCTGTATTTGTTGTATCTGTTTAGACCCCATTATCTGTTCATTCCATATAATATATTGTATATACTGTATTCATAACATCCATAGCTGCTAACAAGTTACATAAGCTTACAGTTTAGTATCGTAAAAGTTGCATCATTGCACACTTACCTCTTGTTCATTTGCTTTCTGACACTGGGACACTGTTTTTCAGATGATAATAGACTTCTATTTTATTTTGTGTCCTTTTATAGTTCTCTCTCTCTCTCTCTCTCTCTCTCTCTCTCTCTCTCTCTCTCTTTTACTTTATCAACTATATTTCTTGAAATATACAGGCAAAAATCTGATAACATATTTTTAAACCTTAGTGATTTAGTAGTGTAATGATGAGTATGGTTGATTGACATCCTTCTGCTGAAGATTCAGGATGGTCATTCCTCCACATTGAACACAGCAAAATACAATCGCTTCATGCTTAAAAAGTCCTGCAGCACTGTACCACAGGAACAAATCAAATAACACTTTGAGATACGAGACATTTTTTTAAGAAACTTTACAATCCGTGGATACTATGACATCCTTTTAGTAATAAATTAAATAATTAATTCATCTATTTATTTATCCTGGTCAGGGTCATGAATGCTGGATGTGAGGCGGGAATACATACTTGATGGGATATCCAACTTAGTATATCCAATCCATTTAGTACCATGTTTTTGGACAGTGGGAGGCAACCAGAGGAGTCCTACTGGGAGACTATGTGAAACCACACACTAATCCGGAGCTAGGGAATCAGGGTCAAACCAGGGATCCCGAAGCTGTAAGGCGGCAAGGCTACCTGTTGCAGCACCATGACGCCTAAAATCTTTCACAGGACAACGCTTTTATCATGTCAGGCAAAACGGGTGAATTGCTAAAGTTCTGGTGAAATCGGTGAAAATGGAAACATGGTGTTATTTTCATCTGTGTCAGACTATTCTTCTGTCTGCCTTTTTGTGCAAAAACCCTTGAAATCCATACACTCACTCACTCAAGGCTGCAGGGGTGGTAAATGAAAGGAGGAATTGCTATTCCCATTGCTCACTTTCTTTCTGCAAAGTATTTCAACCAGACTCCGAAAGGTCAACCAAGCAACCCATCTCATGGATCCAGCCTTCTCAGTGCTGACCTACATGAAACCATACCACAGAATCTTCCCCATGGACAGAAGTGCATTCACACAGTTCATGGTCATGATCATGCGACTAATGCCTAGTCAGTACAAACTGTAATCACAATTCCAAAAACAGCTCATTATTGTATGTTATTATGAATATTATTCAGATTTGATTACTGAATGAGACATCATGTTGTCAAAGCTGATTAAAGGCTTCAAGTGAAGACACCAATGGTGCAGCTGCAGTAGCTATGTGATTATAGCACTATGCAGCAATTTGGTTTAATGGTGCAACCAACCATTTGGAGTAAAACCATATTTTGCAACATCTACTTCATTAGGAACACCTGTACAGAAGAAACATGGTTCCAACAACCTTGCCACGGTAAAGTCATAGAACTCACCCTTTTCCCCCATTCTCATGTTTTAACTAAAGCTCTTGCCGTTTTGCTCTGTGCTGCTACCCTATGATTGGTTGATTAGATAATTGCATGTAGGTGCAGGTGTACAGGTGTTCCTAATAAAATGGACAGTGTGTCTATATGATGTGGGCGTGGACCACCAACATCCAACCAATCAGGATTAGAAGCCATCTCTGTTTGCCCATCAGTTTGAAAACCCGTAAGGCCTTCTAGCCTAGATAATGCGCATGCAGTAAAAATGTAACTGAATCTGGGGCATCTGGCTGAAATTAGAGCTGTGCAATTCCAGGGTTTTTCCAGTGTTTCCAGGGACAGGAAGGGTTCGTAATTAGTTAAATACAGATCCTTCTGGTGTAAGCAAAACCCACTTCGGATTACAGTCAAAATGTCGAAAAGGATACGGATATCTGGACCAATAAACTGATACAGATATAGACAGGGCTATTGTGTTACAACCCTTAGCATGCATATGGCTTTGTACCTCATCCAAAAATCATTGACTGTAGCTTTAATCTTGTACCTTCTGCATTAATGGGGAAATGAATAGACATAGAAATCTGCATGCGTACACACAAATAAATGCCTTTCAGTCCAGTGTTAATAAAATAACATGGGTGTAGTTTCTAAACTTGTTCTGGATCTCTAAAGCCAAGGCTGTAGCCATGCACTGAGAGCAACAGGAATGCTGAAGTCTTGTTTTCTTGTCGCACTATCATACTGCTTTAGCCTTTCCTACTTTATAGCCACTCCTAATAATGAAGTAATTATGTTAAAGGTATAATATATAAACTGCCTTATCACGCTCAAGACCAATTTAATCCTCCATCTTGAATTTTTTGGGATGTGCACATCATTAAGTAGATAATTAGGCTGCCCTTTTACTTATGAGACATACACCACAGTCATGTCACTCTACACACATCCATAAACACACATACAGCACGCAATGTTCCTTAATTACTTAATTCATTGGTAGCCTAGCGGTCAGGGCATTGACTTTTCAGTTGGGAGGTTGTGGGTTCAAGGCCCAGGACCAATAAGGTTTGGCTGCCCCCTGCTTCACTCGATGAATGGGTCAAATGCAGAGAAGTAATTTCACTGTCATGCTATGCTGTGGTGCGTTTCACGTGTGATGATCACTAGTATGCAAAACAAAACAGGGAGCTCTATATAATAAATTATTTGAGTGCGATGACAACTTTCGAAACACGTTTTCCTGTGAATGAATGAATGAACCCTGTCCGTGAACATTTACACAAAAAGAAAAGCTTTCATGAATTCTTTAGCCAAATGTATTCATGACTAAAGCCTTGACTTTGTATAGGGCAATCATTTAAATACTTGGAAATTCAAATTTTCAACCCTAGAGTGTTATTGGAGGATATTAAAAGCTTTCACATTACAAGAAATTGTTTTTCAGTTTTATGTTGAAACTCAAGGTCAATAGGGTTACTATATATGGCCAGTGTAGTGTACATTTTCCAAAAACTGTACACACACACACACACAATATATACAGGTCCTTCTCAAAAAATTAGCATATTGTGATAAAGTTCATTATTTTCTGTAATGTACTGATAAACAT
>JAQMCW010000011.1:15372298-15383209 GCA_030068335.1 Chrysichthys cranchii
TAATGAATCTAAAATATATGAAAGTCTAATGTTTATCAGTACATTACAGAAAATAATGAACTTTATCACAATAAGCTAATTTTTTGAGAAGGACCTGTATATACGGTATATTACAGAGAGAGAGAGAGAGAGAGAGAGAGAGAGAGAGAGAGAGAGAGAGAGAGAGAGAAGATAAATAGACAGATAAACATATACATGAAAAATACATAAACCTAATGTAACATTTATTTACAATGGGAGAGGTCCATGTGCTTTTATGAGGCATGGTGTCTGGTTGGAAATTGCGATTTCATGCTTTGGATGCGGAAAGATAAAGAATAAAATGCAGATGTAAAATATAAACTACTTAAGGACCAAAGCTAATGATTTAGCTAACTGGAATGTAATTTTTGTTATGTAAAGCTAAGTCTTGTATACAAGCAATGTGAAGACACATGATGGTGGGAATGGGACAAATAATGTAAGGATATGCGGGAATTGCACTTAAAATCAACCATAAACCCAAATTCCATGGTTTTTACCATACTGAGAAATTTGAACATTGTTTCATGTCTCATGAACACTGGGTTTTCAGAAATTGCTTACTTCCAAAGTGATGGAGACCTCAAGAGTGAGCTGTTCATGTGGAGGAACCCGAATGACTCCAGTGTTGGACAGCTGGATGAAACCACATGAGAAAAGCTTTAAGAAGAAGTGGCTGGCTGTAATTATACCACAGAGCAATAAAACCATGAACAATGAACAAAGACAATTTTACTGGTTAAACATGAGCATCAGGCTGTACAATTATTATTTCATGGTAGAGTACATGGAAGTGTCTAATGGTCTGAGTGTGGACAGAAAAGCTTATTAAAATGAAGCATAGGTTACAAAAAACCCTTCTGAAATCTGGTATGGATCGGCTTGGAGACATTTAATGGTGGAGTGTAACGGTAGTTAGTATAAATTTGCATCACACAGTTGCGTATTTGAAACATATACTTATCAAAAGTTCAACCTCTCCCCTGAGTCTTTTATTATAATTAACTGAGTCAAGGTACTTTCTATTTTTCTCTCAATGAAGAGAAATGTACTGAAACACTTCTCATCTGTAATCTAATCTGTAGTCTCAAGACACTGCAGACGCAGACGACAGAGATTAGGTATTCATTGTAAGTATTCCTTAAAAGTGCATTAGGTAAGATTGGTCCCCCCCCAAAAAATAAGGTCTTTATAAGTTTGGTGGGTTGGACGTTTGAATGATTGCCACCCGTGTTCATAAAGCCCCGCCTCCATCTTAGGAAGCCAAGAGTGTCTATAAAGTGGCTGACAGGAGACGCATTCTCATACAAGCCACAAGCATTCTTGGAGGTCAGACTGGAGGTCAATTTTGAAACCAGGTTTCCTCAGAGACTTTTGTTAAGGCCATGGCTTAAGCCTTTTTATTATTATTATTATTATTATTATTATCATCATCATCATCATCATCATCATCATGTTCTACATATCTTCCATGTTATTAGGGAAAAAATGACTATTGCACCTTTAAACAACGAAAATGGGTAGATTTTGAGAACACGTCTGGAGTAGAACAGTAAAACAAGCATGTGGGATTTATGAAATGTAATGAGAATGAGAAGATAATTAGCAGAGAGTTTATGTGAATATGTTAAAGGTCACAGTGAAGCCAGACCGGTGCAGGTCAGAGTCCCCATCATCTCACCCTACATCATCTGTGAGTGCCCTTTAGCGGTGTGAGAGATGAGATCAGGATGCAGTACAACAGTTTGTCTGCTGCTCGTTTCAGCAGCTTCTGCTATAAAGGGTAATCCCTCACATCTACTCTGCTTTATCGGTCTGCCTGAGACAAACAAACACAGCCTGCCTCCCTCTCTCTCTCTCTCTCTCTCTCTCTCTCTCTCTCTCTCTCTCTCTCTCTCTCTCTCTCTCTCACACACACACACACAATGAAATGAAATGGTAGCAACATTAACATAGTGATTATTTGGGTAACTGCTATATAAACTGTGATTACACACCACTGTCAACCGCAGCACAACTGCAGGCACAGCTGGTCGCTGCAGAAGCAGATGATCTCCTGGTTAACCTTTTCACATGTTTACACATTCACTCACACATTCTGGATGGATTACAAAGTGTAAAACTTCAATAATAATGATATAAATCATTATTAGCTCAAATGTTCAATCTTCATTAAAATCCGGAATGCACTATTTCCTGCATGATGACACATTTGCCTTTAAATGCTGTCCTCATAATATTATTAAATCATAACAAATGTATTGTATCGCACACGAAACTCTGAAAAATCTTCCATAAATACCCGTCCACAATCCCCATGCAGTTCTTCAGGAATGTCACACCGACGTCACTTTCTGGTTTAAGACATACTGTGACTCAGTGTAAGCTCTGACACGAACAAATCTGCACAGTTTAGATAAATGCACTAAAGTTAAGAGGGACTATTTGGGACCATTAGTCCCCCTGGGCCCTGCCTCCCTAAGTCCCTGACAGAGGAAATGTCCTGGAAAGCTGGAAATGTATAGTATACAGTAATGCAAACTTTTAGCTGTAAACACAAACAAAACCAATGCACAAGTAATAATTTGGTCAAAATAATTATCCGACTATGTTTAACTACACTGAGTGTAAAGAGTCAAGAGCAAGAGCGGATGGATAGATTAAAAAAGGTATCTTTAATGCCTTTAAGAGACAACAAGAAAAGGAAGCACTGAGAAGAATGACCGTGAATCCAAGATTACATGCCTGAGTACAGTATTTATGATGGTGGATGTGACTCCAGATATTGCAAGGCATTTCCCATGAATCCCAGTCTGCAAGCTCAACCCATGATCATCAGTTTATTAATGAAACTCACTTGTTTGCAATCACCATTACTTCTATAAATAACCCAGACTTTCATCGGGTTAATTAGCTAAATTCCAATGAACATTATACTCCACACTATGCTACTAGCATTTTTTATTATTATCATTATTTTAAGAATTGACTTTCAGGCGACACTACACGCCCACTATATGGACACCTGACCGTCACATCCATATGTAGCTCTTCCCCAAATTCTTGCCGCAAATTTGGAGGCACACAAATAGGTATGTATAGGATGTCTCTGAATGCTGTCGCATTATATTTTGCCTTCACGGGAACTAAGAGGCTTGATCATGTTCCAGCATAACAATGCCCCTGTACACAAAAGCTATGGTTTACCAAGACTGGAATGGAAGAACTCGAGTAACCTCCAGAAACACCTGACTTCAATCCCACCGAACACCTTTGGCATGAATTGGCCAATCGCGCCCCATGGCCCCTCACCCAAATCATTACTTGATCTCACTAATACTCTTGTGGCTGATTGGGCAAAACCCCACAGCCATGCTCTAAAATGTAGTGGGAAGCATTCCCAGACGAATGGAGGTTATTCGAGCAGCAAAGATGGACCCAAATCTGGAATAGGATGCTCAAATAAGGACATATCATTTCTTTGGCCAGGTGTCCATAAACCTTTGGTCCTATAGTGTCCCAAGTGACCTTATCAGTGTGAGTTACAGTATCATCCAAAATATTGTATAGAAAAAAGAACAAAGGCTCTTCAGCCCCATTGTGGAGGCACGCATAAACCTGTGCCTATTTTCATCAGTCCAACTTCATGATTAATAGAATTGAAGAGCAACTTATAATAATGAATATGTCAAGTTTACCTAATATACACCAAACGCCGAATTTCCATCAACCATGCACGATGAAGTCATACAATCCTGCGACATATTCCGATCACACTGATTGACTTGGACGCCTAAAGACTCCACCAATCTCGTTACTTGCCAAGCCCCAGCAGGGCTGGCCATGAAGCCATTACACACTGGTCTATTCAATTAGCCTGTAAGCGAGAGGAAGTCCTGGAATTGTACGTGACGCCCATGCATATGGCCACCTTCCCTCACCTTGCGTCTCCCTGCATATGCAGCACTAGGAGCGTGGCTCAGTGATACACTGTTGTATGAGAGTAAGCCTTGTGCTACTCATATCTCATGCTGATGGTGTCAGCTTGGGGAGTGATATATTGCAGGTGCTGCTTATTGCTTTCCACTCGTTCACCCTGTGCTGCTCAGCTGTTGGCTGCAGCTGCATGGCCTGATTCCTGAGAGGAAAACATGAGCCAACAGCTGGGAAGGGTGGATACGGGAAGGAAAGGAGAAAGACAAAGGCTGAGATGACAGGAAGAGAAAGGTACACTTGTGAAGCGGGGTGCGGAGCGAAACACAGAATTGTACATCCTAAAGCTGGATTGGGAACTGGCAAAACGTTCAGGTTGGGGAGCGGAGAGAAAAAGTGGAGCGCGATTGTGAATTTAGGATGAGCATAACCCAGATAAACAAGGATATGAGGCAAAAGATGGTTTAGTTTAGGCAGATGATCAGTGAAGGGTGGTCATGATACATGATATTGAACGGGAGGGCTTAACAGTAGCGCAGATGTACACCATTATGCATACACATAGAAACCCACTCGTTGGAAAACAGACTGGGAATAGTCTGGAAAGACAGAAATAATAAAAAAAAAGACAGAAAAGCGGTGCTTGCTCACCACTGCAAACCACACGTTTCCTTTCAGTTAATTTCTACAAGATACAGTATATCATGATTTGGAAAATATGATTAGTCTGTTAATTTCTAGTTTCTCATCCAAAGGCTTTTTGAAATTGCAATGACTAAGTAAAGAGTTCACGTTTACTTCACCCAGCATTCATGTTTATTTCGCCTGTAAACTGTATTTCATCACTGCTGATGACTCGCTATGTATTAGTAAAGAGGGCTTTAATAAATTATCCCCAATGCACCAGAAAATCTAAGGGCCATTTCACTTTGTGCAATTGTTGCAAACAGGCAGACTGAGAAAGAGAGAGTGTGTGTGTGTGTGTGTGTTGAAATTTATAGAGGCGAAGTTAGCTTTCGTTTCATCATAATATAATGAAACTCAAGCACAGGGATTCTCATGATACCAGCTTGACAGCTACACTTGACACAGTGGTCATCAGTACGCTGTGAGAATCTACACTCTGGGCTAGAAAGCACGTAGCCCCAGCATCTACCAGTTTTGGGTTTTTTTGTTTTTTTTTACTTACTATCATTTAACTTTTCTATGACGTTTGCAATACGGACCAGAAATGACCCAAATACAAACAATGCCGGTTCCGTATCCCAAAAAGTAGCCCGTCTTTGTTTCTGAGACACAGTACACTCTTAGGCTCCATTCACACATACACATATACAGACATTTTTAACACGTTTTTTTTTTTATCCTGTGCGTAATCATGCTGCAGACACATTATCAAGAGATTACACTCCATTAAGTAACAACTTAATCAGCATTCACAATAAACAACGTTTTAGTAGATTCATAACACACACAAACCCTCAACAGGCATGCAAAGATTCACAATACACAACTCTAAGTAAAAAAATAAAAAAGTGGTTCCTCAAGGGATCTTTGCTGAAAGGAGTTCAGCATAAAAGTAGAAATTTGGGTTTCTGATAGATGCAATGGTTCCCTCAGAAGAACAATCCAAAAAACAACTTAGTCTTCTAGACTGATCTGTCTTGAATACACATGCTCCCCTAGTTACGATGGCCCGACTTACGATATTCCCGGAGGTACCATGACAATTACGAGACGCTAAAAATTGTAAAATACTTAGAAAATATTTAAGATTCGCGAGCAGGCATCGCTGGCAGGCCAGCGTAACAGCGTATGAGGCGCGATACGTTCGGACGTTGCCCTGATATACGCATCATTCGCCTTCATGATGCCTCACTCTCTCCCACAGCTCACAGAGTTATCTTGTGTACTGTACAGTGCATTACCGTGTGCTGTCTTGTGTGCTTCAAGAGCTAATTTTAATTCAAAAGCATGTCTTCTAAACACCCCAGCATGTCTCCTACAGGAAAAGACCCCTGGGTAGGCTAGGCTAAGCTAGGCTAAGCAGGGGTTCGACATATGATATTTTCCACTCACGATGAGGATATCGGAACGCATCTCCATTGTAACCTGAGGACTACCTGTATATGCAAACCAACTGAACATACAGTTTTACAAATCCCACATTTTCAGCTCTCATCATGATTCTGTTGCGATACCCAGTGCACCTCAATGTCAGTTCTCACAGAAGACGTCTTAATATGCGGTCATGAATACGAGAAGAGATTTTTCTTGATTTCAGTTTAACCTTACGCGCATGTTTGTATTCACCGCCCTCATCCTCAGCCTCACTAAGCCAATCTCCAGCCAGACTGAGCCTCATTTCCACTGATGTTACAGTGTTGTGTCAGTGTGCTGTGGAATGACGGAGCTCATCTCTATAAATGTGGCTTCGCAGGCATGGCTGACTGAGGCAAACTGCAGCCCCACTAGAACGCTGCGACTTTATGAAAGTCTGGACGCGTTCCCAAAATGATGACGGATGAATTATTGAGCTGTGTTCAGCAAGACAGACCGCCACTGTTTCATACAGTCTGGAGGGAAGATGAGTGAGTAGAGAGGCAGGCAGTGCACGAACCGCTGCACACCAGGCTTACCGGACTGTGACCATCCACACTAATGAGATAATTAGCATTACAGCCAAGCTGCCACGATCAGAGATAGTCATGGGTTAAAAACGATTTAACACAACTGCCGATTTGATCCACAATCACACAAGGAGAGGTCAAATAAGCCATGCGATAATCATTCCAGGCGAGACAAAGGATAGACATGGCTGATTGTACGCTTCTCCATGACTAGTTCGGGTAAAATAATCCAAACGCAGCATAAAGATATTACTGTACTAATCTATACAAAACGTCTCATTTCACTCACAAGGTGAGTTAGCTGTAAAAACATCAGGGTTAAAATGTAATGTAACAATTTTTAAAAAAATTTATAACATGAAATTATTTACCTGTTCATAGGTGCGTATTAAAATAATAAATGTTAACATATAATAGTATTAATAAACAACATAGAAGTCATGTACATTTCAACCTGACAAACATATGGCCAATTATGTTATGCACATGCTTAAGGGGACTTTCTGGGCAGCTCTATTTGGATTATTAACCCTTTATTGGGCAAAGAAGTATATTTGCTAACTTCAACGGACATCCAAAATGGCCTCCCCGTGCCTCTCCATGAGGTCATAGAGCCACATGGATTTCTCCCATCCTAAATAAATGTTCCTTTAAGTTTATACAGTTTTCAGAAATTTATCATCCTACACTGGCCGTATATGGTAACTCTGTTGACTTCTCGACATCTTCTACTTCATCCTAGCGTTAGTCCCACATTGTACGGGGTCCGCTGCCTTCACAGGCCATCTCAGCATTGGATCATCTGATGCGACCATGGAATACCCCAACCGACGTGTCGCTCCATCCGTCATTGGCACACGCACACCTATGGGCAATTTAGGGTAGCCAATCCACCTTTGGACCGTGGGAGGAAACCGGAGCACCCAGAGGAAACCCACGTGGACACAGAGAGAACATGCAAACTCCACGCAGAAAGGTGCCCGTGTCGAACCCAGGACCTTCTTGCTGTGAGGCGACAGCGCTAACCACTTAGCCACCGTGCTACCCTTCGATGTTTCAACATAAAAATGAAAATAAATAACTAAATAAATCCTCCAGTGACGCTCTAGGCTTGAAATTTTGAATTTCAAGTATTTCAATTAGTGCCCTACAAAGGATTAAAAACCACCCGCATGTGGTTCAAGGCTCAAGGAGCTTTTATCTTCAGTAGAACCCTCAGAAACAGGGGTTTTCAATGTTACCAAATCGAACCGCAAGCACTTGCTTTTAACGCAGAAATAACTGGCTACATAGCACATGTGGACTGAAGAAGCAGATCTCTATCAGCAATTAAAAAAAAAAAAATCATAATTTTAAAAATAAAAATATGGCGATTTAAACGCATGAGACGGCAAGGTCTGAAAGAAACATCCAACAGGAGTCTGGTGTCTTACCAATATACAGTACTACTGTATATTGAAGAATATACAGAAGAAGAAGAATGAATACTGGCGGTATGCGTTAACTTGAGATGAGCTTCAGGAACAATCCAAAAAAGTGTCAGGGTGTGCACTTCTAACACAGTGAGAATTATAGCCATGTCCTACTGACTAACATCATTTAGTGACTTAATCACTCCACACCACTGGAACTGTATGAAGTTCTTCTGTCTGATCACCTTTATCCCTTGATTAAACATTTCCATCCCGATGGGAATGGCCTCTTCCAGGATGACTTGGCTCCTCATCCACGGGGCACAAAAGCTCACTGAATCGTTTAATGAGGTGGAAAATTATGCAAATAATATGCCATGGCCTTCGCAGTCAGCAGATCTCAACTCACTGGAACACCTAAGGGAGATTTTGGAGTGACATGTAAGACAGCACTACAGTACTAGGCATGTGTAGAATCAATGCCAAGGTGCTCTGAAGCTGCTCTGATGCCTCATGGAGGCCCAACACATTACTAAGGCACTTTTGTATTATTTTTCCTTTATCACTCCCATCTCATTCCTCGTATACCACGGCGATAACATGACGAGGACATAACAAAAGAGCAAAAAGAAGTGGTGAGGGAACGATTGTAGGTCTACTATGATCAATAACAGGGACTAACCTGCGGGTTGGAAGACTCACTGACCTCTGACCACTCAAAATCAAGGATTTTTTGTTTTGTTTTTTTATTTCTGCCTGAAGAAATTGGCACTCATACCATTTTGTGTAAACTCTAGAGACTGCTGGGTGTGAAAACCCCAGGAGATCAGCTGTTTCTGAAATCCTCAAGCCAGGCTATCTGGCACCAATGTCTATGCTAAGTCACACAGATTACAAGTTCTCCCATTTCTGATGTATGATCTGAACCTTAACTAAGGATCTTGACCTGTAGCTGTGTGATTTCATGTATTGCACTGCTGCTTGAATAATTGTACAAATGTGCGAGTGTACAGGTGTGTATTACTGTGCCTGTATAAATAGGAGACAATTATCCTGGTTTCCCTTAAAACTTGGAGACCCATATATTTACCCATAGGGAGATTTTCTTTCCCACTCCTCCCATCTCAAATAATACTCATTAGCAGGAAGTCACACATACAACCTGAGTGACGGAGCAGTGTGTTCTTCCACCCGAGTAAAGGGGTAACGATGTTCAGCTCAGCAGGTCTTGTCTTGGTCCCCTTTCAAGTCTGGCGCAGCCAGTGGCCTTGGTAACCCACTTGTGGAGTAGGACCAGACAGAAGGACGGAGAGATGACAAAGGCCACGGTAATCACATTACACCTGGATACATCATTCACCTCTGGACACAGACCAGCGGGTTTTGTTTTGTTCACCCCCTTCATCGACTTTCTTCATACATCTCATTTACTCTCCTCATTTTAGCTTATTCTTCACAATCTCTAAACTGTCCGTGGACTCAAGTGAAGGATGAAATATGGGCCCGTCTCGTAATAGACTTAGGGCCCTAATGTGAACTGATTTAAACTCAATAACTCAAGGAACAAACAACGTTAAGCCATAGTGTAATGGATGTAGCAAGGCATCTGGCTAGTCGCAACAAATCCTGAGCTTAAAGTTCAGGACTTCACTGGGGTTAAAATAAGGATCTCAGAGCCAACTTTGCAATCTGCAATCATGCCAAAGCTTCCAAGGAATAACCCCGATCCGCTTCAGAATCTGCATAAACCTCCTTTTTTTTTTTTATATCCACCATTTGTTAAAATAGAGAAACGACCACCGTTTTAAGCATACTCTTAATCTGGCTCTCCAGCGCGATCATAGCACAATAAAATCCCAAATGAGAGCTAAACCACGCTCTCCGAGGTAAATCGTTGCAAAATCTTAATGCTGTCACCAGACACCGTGTCAGAAAACGAGGTCCTGAGGTACCGTCTCTCACAATTGTCAGTGTATATAAAATCCAGCCAGTGTTAAAACCAGGCGTAACAAGCAAATGAGGTTCTATCAGTGATTACTGTGTGCTCATATTTGCATGACCATCAAACATAATTAGCATCCAATAAAGCCGGCTGACACCATCTATTTTAATTAGAGCCTAATTAACTGTCCTTCTCAATCTCAAGATACAAGGTGTTGCCAGAGATACTTCCATAGAAACCAAAACAAAGTACAGTAACGGGCCGATGAAAAGCATTCGATTAAAACGGATATTTAAAAAAAAAAAAACTACCATAAAAGGAGTGGTCAGAACGAACAGCTCGTTCACAGGAAACTCTTAAAGCGGTATGGACTACACGGTCTATCTAACAAAGAAAAACATAGAATTGGTGATAGGGTGAAGTCTTCTTTTATGTTTATGGAAGGAGTCTCCAGTGTCAGTAGGATAGCACACTTACCTATCCTCTTTCACAGTCACATGACAAGCTGAAATAGTGAAACGGACAAAATGGAAAAAATCGAGGTTGTTTGTCAAGGGAAAGCCTGTTCACAGCTGCCATTAATGCAAATCACAGGACCAGGTCACTTGGACAACGTTAACTGTAACTGTAAATTTTTGAAAATGTAATCACTGGCAAATTGTTGTGGTATAAATAGCCGTTAACCGTTAACCATTTAAGTGTTCAAAATCCAGTGGAACCTTGCATTGCGAGCATAATTCGTTCGGAGACGGGCTTGTATATCAAAGCAGGTTTCCCCATAAGATACAACGGAAACTCAGATAATTCGTTTCGCAACCAACAAATTTATTTAAATTTTTTTTTATAAATGACAAAATCTAAAGTAAAAATACATAAAACTGTCATGAATTCGTGTGCAGCGCACCTGTTCTGAGCACTCCCAATAGTGGCGCATGTCAGAGAACTCACACCGCTAAAGACTACTTCCTGGTTT
>JAQMCW010000011.1:15383309-15404385 GCA_030068335.1 Chrysichthys cranchii
TTTCAATTTTTTGGTTGGTCCATGTCACAATCTCTGTTCTCATGGCATCATCAAAAAATAAATCAAATGCTTTCAAGAGTGTGTCTGTATGACCCCCATTCCCTTTCAGCCCTGGTTTCTGTCTGACAATATTTCACATCGGGGTTCTTATGACAGATCTTGGCTTCTGTGACCACACATACCCGTCTTTCCGCTTATTTTTTACTTAGATTTATTTTCACTTGGGGTCAAATTGACCCCATAGTACCAGTCACATTGAAGGTATTATGGTGACGCGAAAATAAACCTAAATAAAAAATAAGCGGTATGACTTTGAAATTATCGAACATGTGTCACATACTTAGGAAGGCCTTATGAGAAAAGACGTGGCAAGCAAGGTCACTAATCGTGAGTTTCCAAAAAAAACCCAAAAAACAATATGGTCTAAAGAGGGCTGGGGTCACATCGACCTCATGGTACCAGAGCAGGGTTAAACCAGGGAAACACCACAAAATATTCAGTGATGCACTTGAGTGATTAATGCTAAACAGGTTATTTATTTTAGTATGCGCACTGGTATTAGCAAACAACAAAAACATCAGGGCATCCCTAACTAGAACTACAACTTCAGGGTGCAGAAAATGTAGCCAAATACAGAATGAGGGACTAAAATTAAGAAGAAAAAACCAAGACAACAGTTTGTGATAAGGTGGAAAGGATAAGGAGAACACTGTGTGAAGGGAATCACACAAAAGGCACTCACAGCAATTTCGTCAAACTTGCCGAACTCCAGGGTGCGATATCTGTTGATGGGAGGTCTGATGTATTCGCAATAATCACTGTTCTTGACAGATTCCAGCTGCCTCACACAGCACACGTACGCTAGCCGTGTCTGGATCTCGGCCATGTTTAACACCTGAACGTGCACGAAAGCAAAACCCCGTGAGATGAAAAGCATCGTGGGCGGAGAGGTCGCTGGAGTTTTATTTTACACATTGCTGAAATGCAATTCCCCTTACTTTGACTTTCTCTGCCAGAGGGTTGAGCCGTTTCCATAGCAGCCACCAGCCAGACAGGGCATCTCCATAGTTGGTCAGATTGGTTTCATCTTGGCTGCCCACATCAATGGCTATCACAACTTTAGCGCCCATGGACCGCGCCACATCGGCTAAAACACAAGCGGAGAAGAAAAAAGAAAATCAATAAACCACAAACCACCAAGGGCAGACTGCAGCGGAGAACATCTTTCAGCTGAGTACAAATTAAATAAAGACTAAACTATGAAACATAGTGTCAGTGACATGTAACACGATCGAGAAAGAAATCAATCACGTCCTAACGCGATTTCCAGCAAAGCCTCCATTTGTAAGTTCAGGCGTTTTATTGCGCATTTTCCACACAAAAATGATGCAATTTACCACATCAGGCCAACAAAGGTGAATTCGAACATATGGGTCTCGGAAGAGACAAACCTGGCAGGTTGTTGATATAACCTCCATCCATTAAAAGGTGTCCATCTTTGGGGTCACACAGAGGAGGGAGATAACCAGACAAAGACATGCTTGCACGAACGTATCTCCACAGAGAGCCTGAAAACAGGGTGGGAAACCGAGAGGTCAAGATCATGATAGGCCACTCAATAAAAACAGTGCAGGTAGGACAGGAGAAAACAAACTGGCAGGATTGTAACCAACCATCAGTGTGCACCCTCATGGTAGAAGCAGTGATGTCAGTGGTGATGTTGAAATACGGGATCCACAGATCCTGCAGAGAATCGACCAAGATCAAGAGGTAAATTAGTGAGGTTAATATGAAGCACATTTCTATAACTGTTTGTGAGCTGGAGGCATGCCATCCTACCTCGATTTGCTTATTTTTGAAGACTGCATTGATGCTGGAGTTAAAGGCTGCTCCAGAGAACATGGAGGTGATGGGGTAGGTTAGATCCAGAATCTTTTTGAAAACCGAGGTCATCTCCTTTAAATACAAATAAAAAGAAGAGATTGCGCACATTCTCAAAGTGGGGTTTCGGAAGCTTAGCAAAGGATCTGCAATTTTATTCATTTTTGTTATAGTGTTAGATGTGAAAATCAGCACGCACCGTTAATAAATAAAGATTGTTAGAAGTTATGATAGTGAATCAAATGAAAACCTAAATACCTTTTAATTTTGCATTGTTTGTTGCAAATAGGCATCACAACAACGCATACCTTTTCTACATCTCCATTTTATGGCAACACAAGTGTACCACCATTTATTGAGGGTCCAGATTCCTCAAGAAAACAATTCAATTCGAGTCATGTCGCACTTTCAAGGTTTTCATCTGATTAGCAATTATTTTACACTTATTAGCAGAATAATTTAATGGATTCAATCCAAACCACTAGAACTTAAAACAAGTAGACCTACAAAAAATAAATGTTGATAATACTGAATCCATTAATAATAACCATATATTTAGTGACAAAGGTTAATTAATAACAACCTATATGGCTCCAGCAAACAACCAAAATAATATTGCACTTACTTATTATTTTTAAAAATATCTACATTTTTTTTTTTTTATAGTCAGCGGTGTCTCTGACTGCAAATTATAGATGTTAAAAACACTTGCCACTTCACTTGAATGTTCTAGACTACAAAAACATATAAACCTAGTTTAATCACAGCCTTTAAAACATATACATAACTCCTAAAAGGTACACCATCTTCTGTGGACAAAATTACCATTCTATTTCACCCCTAATAACCTCCAGTGATGGTGACCATCTCCTGGATACCTTCTTGTGAACATAACTTGATGTTACGTAGCACGCGGAGGAAATACCATTGTAATTAAGCCATCTTTCCCTTTATTCTCCTCGTCTCATACGTCTCGCCACACGTGCAGCATATGGAGCCATCAGCTCAGCTAAAGCTCGGCGCTAAAGTCGGTACTACAGGTTGGATCCCGTTACCCAAAGCTGGAAGGTTCCAATCTCTCCAATCTTATCTTCAACCTTCTCTTCTATCACAGTGAGTGAATCTTTTCTTACATTCTAAACTCTAGTTAATCCATTAAAATCAGTAAGCGTAATGTATAGCAAGCATATTAAGTCAGGTATGAGGGGAAATAAAATAGCAAATAATGTTGATAATCAGAAATGCTCACACTGGAACCTTGTACAATATAACCAGCAAGTAAATGTTCGTTATTTATTAGCACGCCAGTCTTTTGATTAAGCCGTATCTGCTTATTAGAGGCCCTATAAAGCCCTGACCTGAATCTGGAGTCTTGAACAGACAAGACACACAAGCAGTTATTACAAAGCCTTTACACCCTGACTTATGGTCAATGTGTTTGTTTTGCTTCACTTTCACCAACAAAAAACAAGAATTGCAGGTTTTAACTGCCAACTGGTCCAGGACCAACTCAAATCTGTGTGGTGTAGGATGCAAGTGTTTATGCATTATGTAAGTTCACACTGACCACAGCCCACTCCCTGGCTCGGATCCTCATCCTACTGTAGCTGCGCTCCTCGGTGTACAGCGCTCCCATCATGGAACCAATGGAGGTGCCTCCCACAAGGTCTACAGGGATCCCTGCCTCTTGAAGCGCTCGCAAGACACCCACCTGAGAGCAGCCCCTACCAGAATAAAGAAGAGTCTTAACACACATTGCTCAACATCAGTCTTTGCCTCCGGTGGTGTTAAACATGCTTGCCAAAATAAAACTCGGCTAATCACTTTCTGATTATCGGGGTCTCGGAGGCTAAGGGTGCATCACCCTATCTATTAAAATGCACCTGCTGCAAGCTCATGCCTGAGAAGGATGGGACATGAGCAGAATAACATTTACACTGCATAAATCCGACTAACAGGTGATCTCGAGAGGGAAAAGAGGAAGAGAAGAGCAAACCAACCTTTAAGCACCTCCTGCATAATGCAAAGAAAGACGGGACAGACAAAAGAAACTGTCAGAACAGTGAATTGCAGAGCAGGATCGAGAGGAAGAAAGGAAGAGAGAGCTTGAAAAAGAGCATAAAAGGTCAAAATGAAATGAAATGAAGAAAGACTTTGAGGCAGCGCTCATAAGAGATATATTTGAACACAAAACCTATCAAAGAGGTACATCAAAAGCATTCAGGAGTTGCGTTGTGCTTTAAGTCCATTAATGACTAAGCTTAACACAAGTTTTGGACACTTTCCTCAGAATAAAAAGGGAGGTAATTACAGGGTTGTTATGCGTCATTGCTTCATGTTTAGTTGTACGATTAGACAAGCCGATGGTATGAGATACAGATTAAAAATACCATTTCTGTCTTTTAAGCTTTAGCTTATTTCGTGTCCGAGTGTGACTGAATTTCTGAACCCCTTCCCCCTGGGCCCATAAAACAACCTACAGCAGCCTCAGTTTCACGGCATGTTCTCTGTGTGATCCTCTACCGCTACATGCTACATTAATAACTCTGCTGCCACTCCTAGCATGTTCGGAATATACGATGGCTGTCAAACACACAGAAAAACATGCCACTGCTGATCGGGATTAAATGAAACACTGGTCTACTTTTTGCTCTGCTTCACAGTGCACCACATTGTGGCCACTTACTCTTTTAGCTTAAAACATCACGATAAATACTGACGAATAAGAGATTTTATAGAAGGGTCATTCTTGAAAAGATCCTTTTTGGTTTTTCCTATACTGCATAAGCGCAAAGACATTTTTGTGTAAATCTGTATACGTTGAGTTAAATCACTTCTCGACTAATCTGAGCTAATCTACTCGATTTTAAAGTAGACGTCTACTCTGATAGGTGAGCACCTGGCTCCGCCACCTCCCAGTACCAAAGCGATGACGTTTCCAGTCAGGACTCGAGCCAGACGGGAGAAATCGGAGTGCCGGTCTGCGGGCTTCTGGAACACGCGCTGGTACATCTCTCTCTGAGAGGAAACACAGAGAAAGATTAAACATGAATCTGAGCACTATTTAAACAGTAAACAGCATGTTTAAGAAGGCGCTGTCTGCTCGTTTAAGTGAGCAGAAATATACAGTTGTGCCTCAGTACTTGAACTCATTAGAACTCAAATTTCTTAAGAGTCGAACCAATGACCTAGAACTCGATCTTAACCTCAGAAGTTGAACCGTGGACCCAAGATAACTTGTACGTGTCATGAATCTGCCTGCGCGGAGCCCCCTTTTAACACACCTGTTTTGGGTATCCATAATACCGGTGCAGTCTGGAGGACGCGCGCCGCTGCAAGAACACTCCGCCGTAGCATCCCTGGTGCATGCGCTAGGACTCACGTCATGCCCGAGCATCACATGGAATGCTACAGGTGTTACGCAACTAATGACAGACTTTAAAGAGACTCGCTCAGTCACACCAAGGGGTGAAGCTTTAGATTGCATTCCCCGTGCTATTGCCAAGGCTTGATTATTGTCTGTTTATACTCCCTGGTTTTGACCCTTTTTCTATCCACAGCGCAGGGAAATGAGTCACGCGGCACTCAGCTGTCTCTCAGCGGAAACAAAGGGTAAAGCTTCAGTCTCAGCCTCACATTCGCTGTGATAGCATCGTTTCTTGGTGATGGTGCTTTTATTTTATTAATAATATGAGGTAATACACTGTGCTTTATATCATTTTGGTAGCCACTGCACACCAAAAAGTTAAGCAATAGTTGTATAAATGTTCCAACCTAAAAGTTTGCGATTTACGAACAAATTAATGAATACAGGGTAATAATTAAAATAAACACTTTGCAAATTACTGTTTTGATAAATGTGCTTAGATGTGTTTATTATGTGCTCTTCTTGTTTCATCCTGTTTATTTTGTGTTTAAATGCTTTATAAAAAAAAATAAAATAAAATAAAAAAAAAACATTTAGGTGTAATTATTTGTGGCCGGGAACCAATTTATTGGTTTTCCATTATTTCTTATGGGGGAAAATCAATCAGAACTCGAACTTTTTAGGATTCAAACCCGAGCTCCAAACGGATCAAGTTCGAGTTCTGAGGTACCACTGTAATACTATTAATATTGACAAAGCTTTAGTAAACTGTCTCTAGTAAATTGTCCAAACAGCCCAAAAACATCAAGCTTAAGCTTAACCTGTTTGTAACAAGCTACTTGACAAGTGGGTTTCTGTGTTACCAGTTTGGGCAGGCTCCTCTTAGAGAAGATTCTACGGGGGCAGGAGAGATGCAGGTGTCTGGAGATCCAGCTGCGCATGTTGAGCCACTCGGCCGTTCCCGTGGGCGGAGGCCCGTCCTCCCGGTGCAGTAAAACCAGCTGTTTCTGCGCCCTCACTGCACTTCCTTCCAGCATTCGCTCCAACTAGAAAACACAGGATGCATGCGATTGAATTTCAGGAATCTCAGGGTTTAGACAGACTGCCTTTGGAGTCTAGGGCCCTTGTGAGGTATTACATTTTTTTTTTAAAATGGATTTAAGATATCCAACAAAAAAGGAGGAGGATATAGACTGAGCAGCCTACATACTATGTTCAAAGAAAACAAAATCCAGCTTATTACTACAAGTGGTGTAATGTCTGTGTCTAAATATTGATCTATGCTTCAGGCCTGTGTTGTTTTCCTTTCTAAATCACTTTCTCTATGGACCACTCGTTTCAAAATTACATTTCAAAAGCTCATTTCACTAAATACAAGGTTCAACAAAATATCTCAGATGCTTTCACCCTCCTGGTAGGAGACTGCGAGTTCAAATCCCCACTGAGGACACGGCTATCTAGGCAGGATTCAAGAAAACAAAACTGCCTATACTCTCTGAATTTGAGGGAAGACATACTATTTCTCTCGTCAATCACAGTAAAACTAGCCAATCACGGGCACCTGTGAGCTCAGATAAGGGACAGGGTAGATAGCCCTTCCCTCTGTGTACGTTAAACTGCCCTGTGATGAAGATACGGCTAGTTGGTGTCAAAACGTCTTGATATTTACCAAAGAGAGTATGAGACTATGTATAACTGTT
Source organism: Chrysichthys cranchii (assembly GCA_030068335.1). Taxonomy (NCBI): domain Eukaryota; kingdom Metazoa; phylum Chordata; class Actinopteri; order Siluriformes; family Claroteidae; genus Chrysichthys; species Chrysichthys cranchii. Next base: position 15,390,258 of record JAQMCW010000011.1, read on the forward strand.
GATGGGGTGATGTAGTCTGTAGGAAGACATTTATGTAACTTTAACAGAAGACGCATCAGTGCTTTTCCACAATAGTAAATTCTTCAGGACAAAGATTTATGTGCTTTTCTGGTTTCTCAGTAAGATGACAAGCTGCATGTTTATGTTGCCTCATTAACCTCGTGAGAGAGGACAGAGATATAGCTGCCATAACGTAAGCAATAACAGGTACCTACTTGCCTCACAGACGTTCCCCAACTATACACAACCTTGCTCATTAATAAATTCTAATTGTTGTGGAATAATAAATAAAACACTTAATATGACCAGGTTGAGAAGCAGCGCACCCCAAAACACGCTCCAGATTTACTCTGTGTCTAAAGCTGTACGCAAACAATATAGCAGGTTTGTATTCTTGTGCGATATGATAATCTGCAGGAAACTACAACCATGATTACTGTGCTTTATGCAAACAAAGATTAATGCTGGGAGCGCTTTTCATTATAACAGCCATTTTAATCTGCCTGCAGATTGCAGTCACTCTTGTTTAACCATCTTTACATTTCCTTCTAACACTAACCGGTCCCCAGGGAAGACAATTAGACAGAATTGATGTAATCTACAGCAGCTACATTTTCATTTTTCCTTTACATTTTCTCTGCATTCACATCAAGCGTTTACGAAATCTGTGTGCGCAAATGTGAGAGTAAATAGCAGACGTTAAAAAAGATAAATAAATCCTAAACAAGAGGCAAAAATCTGCCTGCAAATTCACAGAGATGTTTCCAGAAGGAGAAGACTAACTCCTAGTAAAAACAAAACAAAACAAAAAAAGCATACATTTTAGACTGGAGGTGCACTGAGAAGACCATGGACATTACAGATTTTGTCTGGTACTTCTCTCTGTACCAGCTGTAAAGCTGTACCTCCCCCACTGCTGGGTCCTGCTCCCCAAGTCCAACGATGATGATGCAGTCAGCCTGGCGGATGCAGCGTTGCGTCCACGGTGTCAGAGAGCTGTCAGTTTGGTAGAGGACAATACGATGTATGTCCTCTTGCTGGCCCAGCCAACTCGATAACCTATACTCGTGCACACTGGGGGAGAAAATACATCAAAGTTCTTATTCACAATGTCAAAAAGACATTAAAAAACAAAACAAAAAAATCCCCCAAAAATACAGCCCCATCGTTGGAAAAATACTAAAGCCACACCCCCAAGATGATGGACATGATTAACAGGCGAGTAGACCCAGTTCCTTGTCCTAAACTAGTTGGACAATGGTGGTTCAAATAATTCTCTTTCCTACTTAACACACAGTTGTGTAGACATAGCTGTATCATGCTGATACCAAACCTGTCCAGGGCTGCAGAACCCAACCGCTGTTTGATGATGTCACTGGTCAGGAGAAGAGTAGGACCTAGCAGTAAAAAAAAAAAATCAATCAATCAATAAATAAATAAATAAATTCTTTTTTTTTTTTTTAAGCATGTTAAAAAAAATAAAAAAATAAAAAAATAAAAAAACGTACGAAGGCTACTTTTTTCACATTTATTGTAACATTACTTAAATACTCCATTCTGATTGGTCAAATGCGCCATTCCATGGACCGTCATTTCGGTACAACAGACCTGTGCTATGGACCACAGTATTAGCAGGTGCAATAAACTCACTTTTAAAATCAATAAAACCTTTTGGGTCAAATTCTTGAATTCTTTAGCAAGTAGCCGTGTAAAAAGCGGGACAACGTACAATGAGCCGATCGTCGTTGTGAAATAACCTGCTTCGGGATGATTATTCCGCAATAATGGCTGGCTGGCTGTGTATTGTACCTTACTTATACAACAGACTCTTGAGTGAAGGCTAACGCAGCAGCCTTTTGTGAACCGAAATGCAGACGAGGCACTGATGAAAATCCGTCTCATGGGAAAGCCTCATTAGGTATAAATGAAACGCTGAAACGCTAACAGCTGAGGCAATCATATTGAGCATAATAACTCTGCCCAGCTGAATGTAAATGAAGAGGTATGCTCTTACCGATGGCAAGGAGAGAGTGCTGCAGCTCCAGGGTGAACGCGGTCAGAGGAACTTCCTCAGACACGGGCAGCACGGCCACAGTGGACAGGTTGGAGGCAGGATTGCCGGCGTCCCATTTACTGCTCGCCGTGTGCAGAGACAGATTACGGGCTGGAAAACCACAGGAGCAATAATCATCACATCAGAGAATACCGTGCAGCACGACACGAGTCATGCAAGCAGGCAACTTGTATTTCAGACCTGGTTTGTATGCTAGCAGCGCTCCTGAGTTCAGGTAAATTTCACTCATTAATTAATCCCTGATTAATACACTTCTAATCTCTTATAGCAAAGGGATATGGGTATATAATTGTGCATACTATAGACACACCTGTTAAAGGCCCATTAACCTGCTGGAGGATCTTCTGTCCGAGCAAATGAATGAGTCGTGTGACCACCTATGAATGTCATGTACAGACCGAAAAAAGGGGAAAAAAGGGGTGCGGGAATGGGGGGGAACGCTGTGTGAATTAAAGGATGACAAGAAAATGAGGTCAAGCTTCCAAAGATGAGATGTGTAGTGGATCAGGCACCTGAGGGAACCTCCTCTTTATGGAGCTGAGTGCGCCCTCTGGCAGTTTAGCTAGCTCCGAGTCTCTTACAGCATGCACTGTAGTGGCTCTGTTCTGATGGGTCAGAGCCTCCACCTGTGCACACACACACAGACACGCACACAGAGACAAAAACACACACACACACACAAAAACACACACACACACACACACACACACACACACACACACACACACACAGAGATAAAAACACACACACAGAAACAAAGACACACACACACACAGACACACAGGCACAGACACAGAGACACACACAGAGACAGAGACAGACACATAAAATCAATATTATATTGTTTACATGTACATAATTTGGCCCTATTTGCTATCTTTCCAGTTTCAGCAACTATCTGCTTTGGAGTATAAAAAAAAAAAAAATTCAAATAACATCTAATAAAATCCAATTATAAATAACAAATAAAAGAATCAAAACACTTTGTACCTTACTTCTTTTTCAAGAAGGAATCCTTTTGTGATACATGATCCTAAAATATACCCAAGTACATGGCAGTGAACACTAACTAAATTGTCCGGTTATTTATACCGATTACGCTTTGGTTGAGGTTTTACTGACGCAACCGAAACTAATATTTTTTTACCCACTTTTTTTTTTTATTTTTTATTTATTTATTTTTTTATCCTACTAAAAATATACATTTCGTTTATTTAAAGCACACCGGCATACAGATGACCTAAGAAGTGAGGTGCCTTTGCAAATGACTGCAAATCCAGATTCTCCAAAACATCATTAAACTTCTGTGTTTAAAAAAAAAACCCACTCCATGCCCATGACGTAGAACGCAGCTAAATTTGGATCTACACTTTAGAAGCATTGTGACTCTTGATAAAGCATTTACGCCAACCTTTGCAGCATGTAACCATGGCATCAGCATGGACAGGTATTCTTAGCAGCACGGGCATCACCACGGAGACGCACGAGACTCTAACCAATCAGAAGGCACGGGTATGTATAGCAAGGCAGGGAGAAGATGATCACCCAGAAAAGAAACCATTACCTAATGCTCTGTCATTAGCACAAGGAGCCCGAGAGATAACCAATCCAACGAAAGAAAAATGACATCAGCGAGAGAGAGAGAGAGAGAGAGAGAGAGAGAGAGAGAGACACAGACAGAGCGCCGTCTGAAGCACTGTTCACTTTTCTGTGTACTATTGACAGTCTGCAGCACTTTTTCAGTGAATATCCCCGGTTCCTTTCCTTCCTTAAATCCAGGTTTAAAATAATGCCCAAGACTCACCACTCCGATTAGATCTCCTCTGCCGTACTCTCCGGTCAGCTCCTTCTTCCCGTCTTCCTTCAAAATGACCGAACGCAAGCGCCCGCTCAGCACTATAAAGGTGCTATCAGACTTATCGCCTTGCCTGAGAAAAGACGGAAGAAAGCTTGATCGATATCGATTTCACATGAAACTATGTGACATAATTCTAGTACACACTGCCATTCTAATAAACAAACGGCACATAATTACAGCGATCTGGACGCATCATCACGCTTGATTAAGGCAATTCAAGCAGACTGCAATCTGTTTTCTGCCAAAGTATGAAGATGACATATTGCAGGAACCTTCTACAATAAAACATCTTAAAACATAAAACTCAGCATGAGGAGTTCGCCGCTGGCAACATACAGTAGCTGAAGCAAATGCTGGCTAGGTGAGAAAATTAACAGGCAAGAAAACTGCCGGAAGACAGGATATTAATTTACCTGTAGACTGCTCGGCCAGCTTCCACAGCCATCCAGTCGAGGGCAAAGTCAATCTGCCTGACAAATGGGGACATCCTCCGCACTACTGTGTGAGCTACATTTAGCACAACCGTCGGTTCTGCACGCATGATCCTGGGACACAAACAAATTAGACTAATTAGCTTGGATATCCATTAGCAAAGGTTTAAATCAATCCATCAATAAATCAATAAATACACTGACTTAGCATGCACAACATTTAAGGGGCATTTCATTGCGCTTTATTCAGAATATGGCACAAGTTTAACAAGACTGAAAGTAAACATTTGACTTTTGTCCTTCACATCTGGCATCCTTTCACCTTCAGTGAAATGGCTTTTCTGCCAGGTGAGTTTTATTTGAGTTTGATCCAACCACTGATTTTTTTATTTCTTTTTTAGCCTAAAAGCATCGGTTATCTTGTGACTCCAATAATCACCAGTATTAAGTATGAAAACTCATTTAAAAAAAAAAAAAAAAAAAAAGCTATAGCTAAACTGGAGACACTGGCAGCCAGGATGACCTTTCATGATATGTGAAAGCTGGAGGAAGCGTATCTGGTCCACCTAAAAAAAAAAAACCTGATCTGTGGTTTACTTCAACCAAAACTGCAATACATGTGAAACGGAGTCACACCCAAGGCTGGGCATCAAAAAACACGGGTGGAACTTGGCATTTAACGTGTCATTGGCAGTTTCACAATGTAAGAGAAAAGGATGTGGTGGGGTGCAGAAGAAACAGAATGAGTCATGCTTCAGCTTGTTCCAGTCAGCAGCTCCAACTGGAATCCTTCACCCAATGAAGAAGAAGTAACACAAAAATTATACAACTTCTACGCAAATTGGATTAAATCCTTGACTAAGTAGGATAATAATGCGCTCCCCAAACGAGCTGTTCTCAACTCGACTATTCAGGTGGTGTGTGAAAAATGCCCAAAGTGAGGTTATACTCGGTACGTACTCGTAAAAATGGGTTTTGGAAATGGAGAGGAAGGTGCAGTCACGATGAGCACGCACGCTGAAGATGAGCGGTTCCCCTGTGAGCACAGCTAAATGACCCACCAGCTCTCCAGGGTGAGTCACAAAGAGACAGGATTCCTCCTCGCGGTCGATCATCCGTTGGTACACATGCAGTAAACCTGAAATCACAAAGTGCACACTCACATCCTTCAGGCCACACGCACACGCACACACAAAAGCACAAATTTATTGCTCTGAAATAATGGAAAAGCACCTCAGGTACAGGTTTAAACACAAAATGGAAAAACTGTGTAATCAGGTTGGAGAATCATTAGACCTGGTCTCCTTGACGTGCCACCACAGCACCAGCCTTCACCTGGTGCAAGGTCACTCTGCCCTCCAATAGACTGGTGTCCTAAAAACACGCAAGAAACCGAATAATATGTTTTATGATACTGAAGGACTCATCGGCCAATGAAACATGCAGAATAAAATATGTATTTTAAACATCTTCTTGTATTTTTGCGACATTTGATGTTAGAGCTATAATGTGGAATCTTAGCTTACATGACAATCTTGCACTACAGAGTGTTATTTTCTACGAATCTTTTTTCCTGTAAACTCATTTATGAAACGATACAAAGGAGTGGAATGTCATATGTACACACATTTCTTGTTTAAAAAAAAGTGCAAGATCCTGCATGTTTTTGGCAGACAAAAGAGAATCGGGGTGATTTGGACTATGTGTGTTCCCACCCACTCACTTGGAGTTGGATAATCCCCAACAAGTCTTTTTTGGCTGCTTGGAAGATGGCACCCACTTTACTGGGGGGGACGTCAGAGCTCCTCCCGCTATCCGTGTAGTGATATACTGCAGATGGAGCTTGATGCATGGTCACAGTCTTTTTCAGAATAGACTGGAAAGAAGAAGGTAAAGCAGATAAATTCCACGTACTTCATGTACATACCAGTTTGGTTGTATGAGAGGGAAATCAGGCAGCAGCATTAATTACCTTGTAGTGAACAGGGCTGGGCAGCGGATCATCCATGGTCACTCTGGCTCGCTCGTATGCCATGTTCAGGTCGTTACCAGCTGCCCCTGCTCAGTCGGACATTCAGGATTGGGTTCCCCAAGACAGATTAATCTTAGTCATAGTCTAGACTGCAGTGGCAGTTCAGCCCAGGATCGGGCTTAATCTGAATATGGGATCCTGGCCCACAAACACTAAGCAACACTAGATTTCCGTCTTACACCATTAGCTTTAATACTCCAACCTTACGGTGTGTTGCAAAATGATGTAGAAACATCCACAACGCTGAATCTGAACGATCGTAACAAATCAAGGAAATTGCAAAACACAAAGTTTTCACAGTTTTACGAGCAACCGTACGTACTCCCAATGACAAAAAGAATTCAGCGAATAAGCACCACCATCAAAGGAGTCTACTCATTTATACATGTCTTTCTGGGAGACTCCACACTATTAGGAGTGTAGAATGGTTTTGAGATTCGCATCCAACATTCACTTGAAAATGAAACGCTTTACTGAAAATACATTTCACAGCGGCAGCAGACACCCAACATGGCGTGTGATAACCCTGACCGTCAGAGGCAATACCTGTGCTGTCCACTGGTGCTGAGACCGAACGAGGTTTCCTGAGAACTGTAGACAAATTCTCTGAGGAAGCAGTTTTCCCTCCTTCTGGACCAAAAAAAAAAAAAAAAAACTTTTCAGAACACGCAACACCAATTCATTCAAGTCTGTTTACATGTGTGTGTGTCTGTGTGTGTACCCGAGTCTGTAGAATCTGCAGGTCCTTGGCTGTAATCTTCGTCTAACGGAGTGTGAAAATGGGGTCTGCGTGGGACGCGGCTCGGGCTTCCCTCAGCAAGCACGCTGTTGACTGCTGTCAGAGGCACGGCCTGCCTCTCCTATCAACACAAAGCACACAACGGACAGTGAATCACATTTAAATAAAATTTTAATGAAAAGCAAACAGGGTTCATATAAACCTTTATCATTAAGTGCCACAAGACATGCTTATCTCAGGAATACAACCACATGAACCAACGAGTGCGTGGGATATGAGGGAATTAACGTCGGTTTATACTACATCAGCAGAGGGCACGGTGATAGCCTGTGGTAAACGACCCAGCCATAACATGCTGACAAAGCAGGAAGAAAAGGGCTTTACAAGCAAACAAACAGGGGAAAAAAAAAAAAAAAAAAAAAGGAAAAAAAAAAAAAACATAAATCCGGCCCGGAGTCAAAGGGGACAAACCCCTCCACCTGGTCAGCGTGTTCGCCATTTTCATAGGTTTTTAATGCTTTCCTCGAAGCAAGACGAGGTCTATGATTTGAGTCACGGCTAAGGCGGTGGGAGGAATGGCTAAGATTGATGGTCCTAAAGGCAGTAAAGCCAGTGTCCTTTAAAAGAGGACTAAGGCCCCGTGATCACTGCACTTCATAGCTGCCCTGCAGTCAGGAGTGACTACACTACTGGAGTATGACAGCATGAAATAACTTGGAGCGTGCATGTATATGTGCAGAGAGTGATCAAGAGGGTGTGTGACCATAACTGTTGGCATGTGTGATTCCCAGTATGACTGTGCAGCGCGTGTATGTGGGTTTAAAGATCACTGTGAGGAACAAACAAACATTTTCATAACGATAGGAATAAATTACAATTCATAATGACAGGAATTTACTGAAATTCAGTGCAAGAGCTGAACTAAAAAGATGTGTGCGCATCTGTGCGTGTGCGTGTTCTCTTACTGGATTAAAGAGTTCCGTGGTGAGTCCCAGGTAGTTATGCAAGGCAAGGAAGGTCACTCTCTGCAGCCGAACCATGATTATCTAAAAACAGTCACAAACCCTAATTACTAGCATGATCACAGGTATGCTTTTGTTTGTTCAAGCCTCATTTCAGTACCCATTTCCACATATCAAAAAAAAAAAAAAAAAAAAAAAAAAAAAAAAAATCTAAAGTCAGGTAAGATACGTCAAGAAAGTTGCAAATGCATGAGAGAAGCTCATAGTTCTCTAAGCATCATGCGAACAAGAGAAGTCACTGGACCTCATTTATCAAACTGTATACAAACAAATTCACTCATAAATCACTGGTAGGTAGATTTACATAAGAACTTTGGTATTCATGAAAATCTACTTAGTTTGGTATTCATGAAAATCTGTCCATCATACCTCGTGACCTGTTCCATTGAAATAAGCTCCTGAAATTTCTGATATGGATTACACTGCCAAGTTTAAATAGCATCTTTATTTCAATTGCACACAAAACACTAACAAACAGTTTGTAAGACGCAGTCGTTTCGAATTTATGATTTGAAAGAAAGGAATCCAGATTCAAATCCTGAAATGAATACAAATCGTACTAGCCATTCGATGAGGACAAAGAAAGGTGCCCTAGAAAAACAGGAAGAGTTAGCGTGTATCTGCGATAGCTGCTATGCACGTGTCCCTTCTCTGCTTAGTCATACTTTGCTGTTTTCAACTGTTTTCCATATAAACATTGGGTTTCTTGGTAAAAACCTTCCGTGTATGGGACACGTGGTATGTGAATTACACCGAAGAATACTCCACGGAAATGCAAACTGGTATTACTTTTATAGTATACAACTGTTCAAAAGTAAATGTTCTCAAATCCCACTATCTCAAGGCACTTGGAAGAAGATGGACTCCCTTTTGAGTAAGGTTCCTCTCGAAGGTTTTTCCTCCAGGAGTTTTTCCTTTTGCCTCCCTGACCTCTGGCTTGCTCATTAGGAATCCAAATACAAACCTAGGTCCAGATTTCTGTAAAGCTGCTTTGTGACAATGTCCATCACTAAAAGCATGAAACAAATAAACAGGCAATTGAACCAAATTCTACATTAGGGCTCCACATGGGACATTAGTGTACCTGGATAACTCTCACTAGTGTTTCTGGATATTTCTCAAACACAGACTCGAAGGCAGAGGCGGGCAGGCGAAGGATGGTGGAGCGTGCGGCTGCTCGGGCGGACACGGTCTTATACGGAGCAGGATAACCCTATGGAACGAATCGGTAAAGCATGACAATGAGAAAAAAGAAAAAGAAAAAGAAAAAAAAAAAAAAGAGTAAGGAGGGCATTAACTTTTGTGTGCTGGCACTAGATGAAGGACAAAGAATTACATGAGAGGAAAAGAGAGGGAGCGAGACTCACTGTGATGATGTCTAGAATGCTGAGCAGGCTGTGAACGCTGTCTCCGGGCAGCACGTCCTTCACCACTGGCTCGGTGCCATCCTGAGATTCATATTCACGCAATTATGCAAACAATAAATAAGGCAAACGAATAACTGTCTACCGGTATTGGAGTGCGTATGAGTCAAAGACGAAAAGACATGCAGGAGAGAGTTTTTCACTTTTACTGGGAGGTATTCACAGTCCAAAAATTATATCAATATTTACGTTGGGAAAGTTTTCCGACTTGGGTTTAGACTTGGACCAACTTAGGCTTGGGTTAAACAGCTGTCGATTTTCTGAACACCATATACTGTATAGATTATGAAAAATCACCTGCATACTAAACAGTCCTCGCTTATTTTTCCTAAGCAGCCTAAAGTTTTTAATAACATCTAGCATTCATACCCAAGCACATCTCATCTTTGACCCCAACATGCTTTGAAGCAAAATGCCCATTATCTCATGCTGCCAGAATTGAAGTCAATATGTGTCGTGTTCCCTGGTGTTGGCCCTCACGTTTTCATGGATACACAGCTCCAGTCTCCCGTCCTGGACCACATAAATGCTGTCATCATCGTCTCCCGGCTTGAACAGTCCCTCGCCCTCCTGCAGCTCAATAAACACCATGTGTCGACAAAGCTCCAGGAACAGCGGTTTCTCAAAGTGACCCAGCACTCTGACATACACACACACACACACACACACACACACACACACCAAAAAACCCTTCACAGTTCAAACACCCGCTCAGCACCTTTAAGTGTATAGCACTCACATGATCTACAAGAATGTAGGGTGCTTAAAAGAAAGCAAGTCATAAAAATAGCAAACTGCACCACAGTCATTTTGGGCCTTCATCGGATGAACATGCGAAGTTTTGTTTGCCCCCCCCCACACACACAACTATCTACAGCAACGAAAAGGACGGCACTTGCTTTACTTCTTGTTAATTTGCTGCTAACCAAAGAACGAATTACTGTACATGGTTGTAGAGATGGCCGCGCAAACGATTGCTTCATCAAATTTACCCGAAGCCTTTGGTTCAACGTTGATATAATTAAATGCAAATGAGACATTTAGAACGTTTCCGATGCGCTTAAAAATGTAGTGCGGCATAGATTATGCACCGTTTTTAATCAATAAAACATCACACTGATACTTTAAACAACCAATTGCTTTTAACACATATTGCCTGTACATGTACAGTACTGAATATGCAGAAAACCTCTCTGCTTTAGACCATTAGTTCAGGTTCGTCAAACTCATGATTAGACACCCAAAAAAATTAAATTAAAATAAAATAAAATAAAATTAAATTAAATAAATAAATAAATAAAATCGACTAGAACCTTCAACACTGGTTAATTAGGAAGATTCATACAGATATCCCCCAGACATGCTACAAAATGGTGCAAAATTTAATCTGTCTAAAATGACCAACCTGACGTTCTTAAGCATGTACAGCACCTCAGAGGGCAAGTTGGAGTTCTGCACATCAAACTCTGTAAGATCTGCCTCCAGCAGAGAGGGAGGAGGCTCCTTGGGCTGCAGGGTTGGGGGTTCCTTCTTTATCCGCAATATCCTGCAATTCAACAACCACGGGCGCGGTAAAACGTCATCTTGGGTCATAGTTTGGCTCTTTTTGACCCGACGTCAGGTATGTGTTATCACATTTAAACGGGTCGTTTTACCAAATACTATACACCGAGATAGATTTGAGTCTTTAAAAGGAATACCTTCGAGCTATACTCAGGACTTTAGTTCTTTTCCGAGGGCGAAGTTTAGACACTGAAGTGGAAGGTGGTGTGGAGGACAGAGTCTGGACCTGTAAGGAAGCAAGGGAAAATAAATGAATCCCTGGAATGTGTGAGAATCCTACAGGCTTCGCCGTGATGGACAGTGCCATCTAGTGGTCAGGGGAATGTTTCGGCTCCGCTACAAGACGAAAATGTAGCAAGAAAAGTGCGCTTTTAATGTTTCAAAGTCAGGTCACTGGGGAGGATTGGGGTTTGAAATAGAGTATGAGAAGTGATCAGGATCTGGTCAGTGACCGAAACGTGGTTGAAACTTGAAAACATGCCTGAAAATGCAAGCATGTACATTACACTACAGGACTAGGGACAAGGGACTGACCTTTCTCATGATCTTTCTTCCATAGAAAAGAACCTTGTCTCGTTTCCTGAAGCGGTACCGAGGCGTACCTGTCTGCTGACCTGGAAAACACACAGCAAAATACACATACATGTAAATAAATAAATAAATAAATAAATAAATAAATAAATGAATGAATGAATGAATGAGCAAGCAAGCAAACTCTTCCCATTTAAACAACCACACTGCTATCTTCAAGCTTTGGAATAATCATTTATAACTGCATTTCTAACAAAAGTGCTGCAAGTAATTCAAGTCACAGGTTTATAATATTAATGCTCTTGCTGTTACAAGTTATCATTTCTGTAGTAACAACTCATTGCAAAAGCAGGAAACAGGAGGCAGTGTGGGGATGAAACGACCGTTCATAGCTGTTATATAAAGCAAGTGATTACAGGAACTGACTTGTCTTGCAGATGTTTCCCCGGCATTAAATGCGACTATAAAAAGGGACAAGATGTATAATAACGCTGTTCTTTAACTCATAAAATATATAATGGTGGGCAGTTTGCTATGGTAGAAAAGAAACAAAGCACTTTGGGCATTTCACTCTGGGGAGGTAACACGTCGTGCCACCACGGTGTTGATTAATTTCCTAAAACAGCACACTTTGTAGTGTTTTATTCCTTATTAGATAACAGTTCATTTGAATCCACTAATCTGATTGGTCGGGCAGCATTCCAAGAGTGGCGATGTTCCCGTGCATACATCACTCCGCTCGTCAGTGTCCCGCACGTAAAATTCCTAGTTCGAAATGGTTACTACGATAGATGTAGTGAAATAAATCAGCAGAGAACATAAACGATACACTTAAGCAATATTACTTTTCAATGAAAACACATTTGCCACAATTACTGGCACCCCTACAACAGTGCCTGTGCCAGGCACACAGCATCCTCAAGGACCCTGTGTTAACACGCGTATGACTAATAAAACTGAACTGAATGCTTTGTACAACCTCTCTTTGCCCACAAAACAGCACCAACAATAGAAATGGGCATGTTCAGATGACCATCTTTTTTTTTTTTTAATAACCATTCTCTAACTTACAGAAGGCAAACACACTTCTGCCTCATTTGGTTTGTGTGCCATCTTCTCTTTTTTTTTTTTCTTTCCCCATGTTTATGGAGGACTAATGGAATTGGGCCAGTTCGTCACGTCATATTTATACCCAAGTTAATCAGGAGGTCAGGGATTACAGCTTGAAAGCTCCAACACTCTCCAATTAACTTAAATGGAACGCATGCTCCAGTTACATTGTGCTCACATGGGGCTGATACTTGTGCCATACGTGTTTTTTCTTGAAAATACTTAAACGGTTATTTTGAATACATTTATTTCAATTGACGGTTGGGTATTTCACATTTTTTCCCCCCACTGTGAGATGAAGCTACTTCATCAAATGGTAGAAACCCCGCCCCCTCCCGCAAAAAACCCTTTTTACTGATCTTCACAAGGGGTACCAGTAATTATGGAGGGCATTTAATGAACCAGACAATGGTGTAGGGATCAAGGTCAGGAAGATTTAAACTTACTCGCTAGCTTGTATCTGCGGTAGAGGAAGAGCACAGCGATGCCTATGAGGCACATGGCCACCACTGCCCCTATCAACACGCCCGTCAGCTGCAACACAGAGAAACAATTTACATGAGACTTAATCATATTAAAGCGACATGTACTGCAGGAGAATAATTCGCCTCGTGTTAAAAGCAGTGGGTCTCATTCATTTCGCAAAATTAAAAAAAAAAAAATGGTACAGATAACAGGAAGTTTCAAAAGGCACTTTCACTTTGAAGTACCATTGTGGTCTGCATCCTCTCCTCCATAAACTGCTGCACTCAGGCACCGAAGTCAATTCCAGCTGCCATAACCTGAAGCGAAACGCAACAAGCACGCATGCTTCAGAATTTTGTCCCAAGTCATAACCTTTGCATGATAAGGTTCTATCTGGTCTTACGTGAATGTATAATTAAGGAAACATAAATAGTCTGACATTTTAACAAACTGGATAAGACTTGAAGCCACAATTTGATAAGCTGGAGGAGTAACTTTACACGCTCTACAAAAACAGGTCATGCATAGGTCACTGTCTTCACAGCCAGTACGTTAGAAAGTCCTCAGTGCAGTGGAACGCTAATACTGTGGCCAACGTCGGGTTTGCAGAATTAAATATTACCGATTCTGACTAACTACGTACTACGTGCTTAATAAAGTGAACTTTCCAGGGTGACCAAGGACTGTAGTGTAGAACAGAAATATCTACTGTCTTTTCTAATGTATTTTGAGATTTTAAATTTATTTTCTCTCTTATTAAATAAATAAATGTTTACAATTAGATTTCAAGGCAAAATGCTAAATACAGACGTGGACAAAATTGTTGGTACCCTTCTGTTAAAGAAAGAAAAACCCACAATGGTCACTGAAATAACTTGA
>JAQMCW010000011.1:15506397-15518187 GCA_030068335.1 Chrysichthys cranchii
GGAGATGCTACACCATGGTAAACATGCCCCTGTCCCAACTATTTTGGAACCTGTAGCAAGCATCAAATTTGAAATGAGCTCATTTTGTGCATAAAATCGCAAAATTTCTCAATTTAAACACTTATTACCTATGTTCTGTTGTGAATAAAACATTGGCTCATGTGATTTGAAAGTCTTTTAGTTTTCATTTTATTACAATTTAAAGAACGTCCCAACTTTTCTAGAATTCGGGTTGTAGATTTATGCTACTGATGTAGTAGATTGTATACTGGCTGAAAAGGCTCTTGGATATTCCTTTTGGTGACCTTTTTACCAAGGAATCACAGTGCTAACCGCATTGTACGGTTACTGACATCTCCCAGGTTGTCTTTCATGCTTCGAGTCTTCCGCTGCATTGTTCAGGTGTGTAATTCCTACAGACGTGAGCTGTCGTAGCTCGTAGTTTTCTCCCTGAGTTTTAACCCTAGGTATGTGGCTGTGCTCAAACAGTGCCTCAAGTCTCACCAGAGAGACGTCAGGAAGGGCGTTTCTACTCTCCTGGATGTCTTCTCCATTAGTCTCCACCGCACTGTCATTCTGAGAAAGAGACCGAAAGCATAAAGGAGTCAGAACATCTGCATAAGGAAGGTTCAAATCCAAACTGCATTTAGCCGAGTTTGTATCTCTCACAGGAGTCATCACAAAACAAGTGCGCCTTTAGGTCCTGTTTAACATGCACACTCGCTTTTGTACATTCAATCCCCCTTCTCTCCCTCTCTATTGCACAAAAACCCCACCAAAAACAAAACAAAAAATGGAATCCTGATTAAGATTAAGAGGTGCGTGCAATGGCAGGGAGGGTCTGGGATTTGCTCTTCACAGGCCGGCGAGTACACGCCTGCAGTTCTCCTCATTACAGCTCTCCCCAAGCAAAACAAAAGCCCCATCAATTACCTCTAATTGCGTGCTCAGTGCAAGTATAGGAAGCACTCATGGCTAATTCATTTGCATTTAGCTTCAAAAGACCTGTCTGTTGGAGTAGGTGGATGTTGCCTTGATTTTATGGTAATGTTCCTTGTGAACGTTTTAATTGAAACAGACTTACGGATGACACTGGTGTCACTGGAACCCTCTTAGGCTAGAAACGATCCTTCTGAGCTTTCATGGCTTTGTTATTTGCTTCTTGGAACGGCGTGTGAGATCTTTCATAAACAGTAATGGCAATAGAGGTCAATGTGGTCTTTAAAAAATGCTCGCATGTGCACAAACCAGAGACCAACGACCAGTCTACCAAAAAACGACCAAGTAAAGTATTTCAGTGAACTGAGCCAGGGACATGAAAAAAAAAAACCTGTAACATAGCTGAAAGTTGGATGTAGTTTCTAAGTTGTTGTGATGCTAGCGGCAAATATTTCCCATGTCTTCTAGCTGTCATGAATCCTCTCAGAGAATGGCGCCCAGCTGTCTTATCATGACATGCATTTTGGTTTCTGCTTTCTGGTCCTGGCTCCTCCCCATTTTGTTTTGCACATCAGTTGTTTCTGTCCACCTGTTTTGTGTTAGTTCATTATTAGTTATACACTCTTATACAACAGTTAGCTCCAGTCCACTAAGTTGATTAGTCGAGCAGCATTCCAAGATATTACATTACATTACAGTCATTTGGCAGACGCCCTTATCCAGAGCGACTTACATTTTTTATCTCATTTATACAACTGAGCAGTTGAGGTTAAGGGCCTTGCTCAAGGGCCCTACAGGGGCAGCTTGGCAGTGCTCGGATTTCAACTCCCAACCTTCCGATCAGTAGTCCAATGTCTTAACCCCCTGAGCTACCCTGCACCAAGAGTGCCTATAACAGTGGAACCTCGGCTCACGTACACGTTAGATTGCGAACATATCGAAGTACGAACTAAATTCCTGAACAGATTTTGTATCGACTGACGAACAAAGCCTTGACTGAAGTACAGGCTGCCAACCCAAGCTTCGCAGCACAAAACTTCAGTTCCGGTCAAGCACTCGTGGTGTGAACGTGTTCAACGCATTTTTTCGTTGTGTTTCTCTGAACTTTTGCACTATAAGCCTTCATTATGGGTCCCAAGAAAGTGAAAAGTAGAAATGGTAGTGAGAGTAAGAATCCTAAGCGTTTAACAGGTGAATTAAAAAAAGAAATAATCGCAAAACATGAGAACCGCCACCGTATCCCTCCACCACCATTCACCTACGCCAACAACTACGCATCCTCCACAAAGGTAACGCGCATTAAAATCATCTGTTTATTTCAATGGGAAAAATTGAGTCTCAGGACGAATTAAGTTCATGAGTCGAGGTCCCACTGTATTTACTATAACCACAGAGGATCGATAGACTCAGTGACTGTTATTACACGACTGTTTTCACCACACCCTACTACAGTAGTGTTAGCGACATCATCAGCAGATATGGCATACTGTATTAAATTTTTCAGGATATTTATATAACTTTTGATTTAAAATATGAAAGCATTGTCAGATGGTAATGAAAAGGGAAAAAGGACACCAATATTCTCAGAAGCACATTCAACAGGATTGTACACATCAACGTGAACTAGCGAGTCAGCTAGTCAACTTGCTACAAAGTGGGTGTGGATTCTTCGAGATCTAGTTTAGCTGGTGGAGCAAAAATGGACACTTGTCACTTACTCAATATTAATTTCTTAATTATATATTTGTTCTACAAAAGTGCTTCTTTGCAGTCTTACTCATTGTATATGTGCATTTCTAAGCATCTGCCTCAGGTTCTTTATAATGGGTGAATCTTCAAACAAGATAATCCAGTCCACATCTCAATACAGACTGTATGATAGGACACAAAATTAATATAATTAACAAGTTACTTGCATAATATGACTCACTTCAATTCTCAACTACTGATATGATGGAATTCAGTTCAGCTCTGATATGATTCAATTCCGGTCTGATCTGATATGATTTAGTTCAATTAGTTTTAAAGTTAGACAGTGGGAGAGTCTTTGAAACAGAGGCTGTGGTACTTTTCGGTTTCTTGGAAACTTGACAAGCTGTCTTATTGTCATAAAAAAAAGAGGTTGGTGTTGAAAACATCCATTTACAGATGCAAGTGATAACTTGTATCATGGGTTATAAAGGTGTCTTTTTAATTTTTGCATAGAACAGTGTGAGGTTTCCGGCTGAACATTTGTTGAAATCAGTGTATTTCCAAACTTGGCTGCATCCTAAACGGTCAGAATGGTTTCCCATCCCATATAAATGGTATGGAAACTTTTGGACTTGACTGCAGATGACTGAGTCATTTTGCTTAGAAGTTTACTTGAACAAACATGTTTCTGATCCTCACCTTCTATGCATGAATTCAGTCAATCTGTCCCTCCAGCTCCCTCCCCAATCGTCCACTCCTCCGTCTCTTAATCTTATGTGTGAAATTCTAGTGCACTAAGTCAGCCCAGGCCCTCCACTTGCCCACAATCCCCAGCTGAGCTCCAGCGGAGCGGAAAGCTGCAAGTTTTCCCTTAGAACTCTTTTTTCTTTTTTTTTTTGTCATGAAGCCTGTATAAGGCTGTGACAGATGTGTGCTCTGCTTTTTTGGCTCGAGGGCCGCAGAACTCTGACTGCAGTGCCAATCTGATCACTGTGTGCGAGTCCCAGAGGGAAGCTGCCAAAGTTGCGCCGTTTAGATTTCCGACTGGCAGCTTGAACAGCAGTCCGACAACACCACGATAATGAGCAGGAGAAGAGATACAAGCTCAAAAAATACAGACGGTGACATTTGGAAGCAACCTTGCTCGCATGCACATACGCAAAAAACCTTACCACAGAGATGTCAAGTCACTGAAAAAGAGATTTACGTTAAGGAACACGGTACTGTTTTTTTCCCCTCAGGCTAATCTATAACATTTTGCACAGACAAGATCGTCAAAACATTTCCCTGCATAAAAAAACTAAATACGGATAAACCAATAAACTTTATTACCAATAATTGGGTAAGGAAGAGACATTTATACAAAAAAATATATATATAGCTTATGTAAAAAAAAAATTTGGTGTAGAAAAATCATTCTAATTTTATTCTTACATTTAACAAATTTGTATTCATTAAAAATTACATTATTTTACATCGAAAAGGGAACAAAATTTGTAAAATGTAATATTTTTTTGAAAGACTAAATAGAGTTAAATAAGCTTATTATTCTATAAATAAGCTTAGAAATTAAAGTTGTTTCTGAACAATTTATATACGTGTATATACACATACACATTATATATATATATATATATACACACACACATATATACATACACACACACACACACACACACACACACACACACACACAGGCCCACCCCAATTTATTGTGGAAGTGTAACAGAAGTATTCTTCATCGCTGCTAAGTGCACATACACAATAAATGTAGTATACAGACGTTAGGTTGAAAAAGAAAACAAATCTTTTGCATTCCTGGAAAACCACACGCAGACATATATACAAGGTGGGTGACAAATGAAAGGAAATTCATTTTGCTGACATGGTTTGGCTCTGTTTGTCTCCTTAGAGAGAATTGTCACTGCCTGTCAACGCTAAGTTCTTCTGCCTGATCATCTTTATCCCATGACAAATCGTATCTCTATGTTCTCCGTGATGACTCCACCCACATCTTCAGTGCAAATCAATGTAATGGATGAAAATTCTGTAACTCCTATGCCATGGACTTTACAGTCATCAAATCTCAACCTGTGTGAGCGCCACTGCCATCATTAAATCATCACTTGAGCTGTTCTAGTGGCTTAAATTGACTAAGCACAATATATAATTTTTTTCCTTTAATTTGTCATCCTTCTGTATATATGACAAAGAAGTAAGTTGGATATCACTCTATGAAGAAATCAGGCATATAGTACTTCTTTTACAGCACACACACATATAGCTCATGCCATTCCATGAGGCATAATATTAGCATTAAAATACAGCCCTATGTGAGCTGGATACGTTTTACTTGGCAAGGCACTGATTTTAATTCAGCATGCAACAGCTGCACCTGTAGCTCTGACAAGTCTGAAAAGTGATCATTCCTGGACCAAATGACCTTCTGAATTTCACAAAACACAGAGCTCTTCTTGGTAATAGCAGTCATGTTTGTACTCACCTTAAGGAATGTACGACTGTGTAGTGTGTTTGTGTTATAGAATGTCGCATAGTGATAACCTGTCTATCCTGGCTACACTCTCGGACTCACAAACTAACTCTCTGCTTTCTTATTGTTTTGTTTTGGGTTCATGTGCTTTTGTTCACGCAGCTATACGCTTTTCTAATCCTGTCTCCACCCCTGTCCTGTTATTGGTTTGCTACCTGATTGTGTTCACCAGTTTTTCTTTCTACTCATCAAGTCATGCCAAAAGTGCTTGCTTGCATGCTTCTCTGCATCGCGGTGCTGGTTCTTGACGATAATGTAATAAATACAAGGTACCAAACTGGACTTTTCGATGTTGTTAAGGAGGCACCATCAAGGGAACCTCTTTCGTACCTTTTGAATATATATTTTGTGCATGTTATATACTTTTAATTAGCTTTAAAAGGTACATCAGCGGTTCCAATTATGTATCACAAATTATTTTATTAATGGATTCTATATTCATGTTCCCAGGTGAAAGATGTATAACTAAAAGGTACACTCTACAAAAGACACTCTTGATGGCACTTCAGTCAGAAGGAAAAGTCCGGTTTGGTGCCTGTATTTCTGACAGTGTATGACGTACCAATCTGGGCAAAGTACGTGGATACGTTATTGCGTCAGAATCAGCCAAATAACTTACTAATCAAATTACCGAACATCCATTTGTAAAACTAATCCAGCTTGAGCAGTGGTTAAATGTGTGTATTGAATATTGTGTATGTATTCTGTGTGTATTGTGTGTGCACGCGAGAGGACATATAGACTGTAAAAGAGGAAAGAGAATATTCAAACATAAAACAAAATCAAGTGTGTACATGTGTGTATGCAGAGGCATGTACTGTATTTAATATGCAGGTCGGAGCCAAATGTCCCCAAAAAGATCTTTTGGGGATATTTGTCTGTTCCCCATTAGAGAAAAACCAATTAAATGAAACACTCACACAAAAACAAAAACAGAGATGAAAATTTCCTTTTGCTTACTGAGGTTATGACTGAGGTTAGGGTTAAGTTTAGGCATAGCATTAGCTGTATTAGTAAGCATATTCATGAAGGTGCTCACAAATAGTAAGACGAGCATGTGTTTGAGTGTGTGAGGTGGAAAGAAATAAGTCAGGCCACTGCAAACCCATCTGTGTCCTACCTCCATCATATCAATCAACCACAGCAGTCGCTCCTAATTGGATGCAGAGGGAATACTGGGTGTTAAACAGCGTCTGAAACACTAGGATTTGGTACTCCAGGCTATAAAATTCAACAGGAACTCAGCACTTATCCATCTGGTCCACCCACACACTCTGCACTATTCTGAATCACTTTGTTGTTGGTTTTTTTAACCCACCATCATGGTTTGACCAGCTGACACACTGAGACACACAACGCCACACACACAATCCTTACAACAAAGAAGCCATGTTTAAGCAGAGGAACCAAACCTCTGTCTAACACAACACAGACTTTGGCGAATATCCTATCTTATAGCTGAATCATTTATTTACACATTGGACTATGGTTATCATGGGATCACACACACAGGCACACACTGTTCCTCATACCCGTGCGGAGCTGAGTGTGGTACTGGTCATGTAGCTGCCTGAGGAGGAGGCCAGCGTGTCAGGGTAGGACACCATTGAGAAGGAGTCGCTGTGTAGTGCTGCTCCTCCTGCTGCTCCCTGTCGAGCCTTCAGAGCTTCGATCTCCTTGCGGAGCACCAGTGCATCAAAACGCTCCAGATCATGTGCGCTGACCAACCCTCGCATCTCAGACAACAGCGAGAACTGTAGCCAAAACACACACACACACACACACACACACACACACACACACACACACACACACCCTCACACACACACACACACACCAGATGCTTTAGAGAGGTCTGAAAAATATTCTAAGCATTTTCCCGTTTATGTAAAATGTAGCAGCAAAGTGTCGAGTGTAGTGGACTGCTCTCCCTAAATAAGTGCACTTGACATCAGAATTTGTGAATGGACAGCTAAGTCCACAAAGTTTTTAGTATTTGACGGAACTCTTGTTTATTTCTTATTTCCTCGTCATTTCCAATAGTGGCTAAACTGTAACAAGATATAAAACTTTAAAAACTGTGTTTTGTGCATGTGCTGAGTAAGAGCGTGACCCTAGCTTCAAGATAGCTGACAAAGCAGTTTGATATGCTTGCCACCATTTCTTATGGAAAACTGTGCACAGGCCCAGAAGCCAGACAGGAAAGTCTGTTTGGCAGTTTGGTGTGGTTTGAGGTGAGCGTGTTATGATGTGGACCAAGGGTTGCATCGCTATTAAATTTCATGAGCTAATGACTCATTCGAAAAATTTAAAGCAAAACCTGACTCGCTGTTACTTCGCCATAAACAGGCTGCAATCCTTTTTTAGGCTAAAATAATATAAAATAATTCAATGCAATAAACATGAAAAAAAAAGACAAACGAGCATCATATCACACCAAGTTCCTGTTCTTAAAATGCACTGACTCATGTAGATGATCTGTGACTCAGCTGAAACCACAGATTCTGAAACTGAGACTCTGAGCATGGAAGCTCTTGTCTTTCAACAGTGCCCTTCTTTTACCTCAATCAGCGACGTTCCTTAGATGAAGCATGCTGTATGTCTGGGGGACATTTATCCTGGCTGATCATGATCTGGGAGATGAACGCTCATGTTCAACTCTGCCCTCCACGGTGTCCAAAAATAAGTTTGAAACACTCATAAGATAGCTGGGACAGCCACCCCCGAAAGTGGCCCGTGTGGGATTATACAGTGGAGGAAATAATTATTTGACCCCTCGCTGATTTTGTAAGTTTGCCCACTGACAAAGAAATGAACAGCCCATAATTTTAATGGCAGGTTTATTTTAACAGTGAGAGATAGAATATCAAAAAGAAAACCCAGAAAATCACATTATATAAAATATATAAATTGATCTGCATTTCATTGAGTGAAATAAGTATTTGAACCCTAGCAACCATTAAGAGTTCTGGCTCCCACAGACCAGTTAGATACTCCTAATTTCAACTAGTCCCCCACATTAAAGACACCTGTCTCAACTAGACACCTGTATAAAAGACACCTGTCCACACAATCAATCAATCAGACTCCAACCTCTCCACCATGGACAAGACCAAAGAGCTCTCTAAGGATGTCAGGGAAAAGACTGTAGCCCTGAACAAGGCTGGAATGGGCTACAAAACCATAAGCAAGAAGTTGGGTGAGGAGGAGACAACTGCCGGTGCAATTGCTCGAAAATAGAAGAAACACAAAATGACCATCAATCGACCTCGGGTCTGGCGCTCCACGCAAAATCTCACTTTGTGGGGTGAGGATGATCATGAGAAAAATGAGAGATCAGACTAGAACTACACGGGAGGAGCTTGTTAATGATCTCAAGGCAGCTGGGACCACAGTCACCAAGAAAACCATTGGTAACACACTACGCTGTAATGGATTAAAATCCTGCATTGTCCGCAAAGTCCCCCTGATCAAGAAGGTACATGTGCAGGCCCGTCTGAAGTTTACCAGTGAACACCTAAATGATTCAGAGCGTGCTTGGGAGAAGGTTTAGTGGTCAGATGAGACTAAAATCAAGCTCTCTGGCCTCAACTCAACTCGCCGTGTTTGGAGGAAGGCAAATGCCGACTATGACCCCAAGAACACCATCCCCACTGTCAAGCATGGAGGTGGAAGCATTATTCTTTGGGGCTGTTTCTCTGCTTAGGGCACAGGACAACTTCACCGCATCGACGGGAGGATGGACGGGGCCATGTACTGTAAAATCTTGAGTGACAACCTCCTTCCCTCTGCCAGGACACTGAAAATGGGTCGTGGATGGGTCTTCCAGCACGACAATGCCCCAAAGCATACAGCCAAGGTAACAAAGGAGTGGCTCAAGAAGAAGCGCATAAAGGTCATGGAGTGTCCTAGCCAGTCTCCGGACCTTAATCCCATAGAAAACCTGTGGAGGGAGCTGAAGCTTCGAGTTGTCAAGCGACAGCCTCAAAACTTTAATGATTTAGAGCTGATCTGCAAAGTGGAGTGGACCAAAATTCCTCCTGCTATGTGCGCAATCCTGGTCATCAACTACAAGAAACGTCGGACCTCAGTGCTTGCCAACAAGGGATTTGCCACGTCACGTTTCCTCCTCTCGCTCTGCGCCTCCTCTTTCTTTACATTTGGATTTGTTGGAATAAAAAAAAGAAAAGAAAGGCAGCATACACACATATAAATCAAGCTCTTACAGTCTTTTAGTGTCAGTTTAGTTTGCCCTCCACTCCACCTCAGGCTTCAGCTTCTCTCACCTGTTACCCACTGCAAGTCATGTGCATTTTCATTTTCGAGTGCATTCGTGTATTGTCTGTTTTATCCTGTTCGTTTAATGCACACTGAGTGATTAAAAAACATCTGCGTGACTCGAAAACTCACTGCACTTATGTCTTTCACCGAACACATGCACATCCCATGGTTCTTATTGTACTGGGAGAGGACCTACCCTGATGTAGGAGCTAAAAAAAAGTCCCCGAAAATGGCATTATAAGAACTACAGTCCCAAGTTCCTGCAGTGCGAACATGCAAAAAAGGGGGCTACTTCCTTCAACAGTTATGAGAACTATGAAAAGTCCCTGTGGCAATAAAGCACCTATGGCCACTGGGAAGGTTACCAAAAATGACCTACAGATGCTGAACGGAGCAACATTTCTTTATGAAGGGTTTGCCCTTTGCAACCTGGGATTTTGTGAAAAATGGCAACCGCTCCATTTCATTCGCAAGTTACACGAGCACGATTTTTGGACACCCAAGCACGATTTTGGATTTATTTATTTATTTTAATAGCTCACATCATATCCACTATCAGATTGAAAAATAACATGCTAAAAATGTAAATTCACTGGCAAAATTTCAAAGCTTTTGCAGTAAGGGTATAGCTCTGAAACGCTGCCAGGGAATTTACATTTCTACATACGTTTTTTTTTTTCTGTACCAGAATTTAAATACTCATCTTCTAAGTGGATGTGATGCGAGCTAGTCAGCACAGATTCAGCTTCGATAAGTCACTTCTGGGCGGTTTAAATTCACCAGGTGGACAATTATGTATATAACGTGCAGCTGAGTGCAAGAGTTTGCATCCCACTTAGCTGCCAATTGTAAAAATGTAGAAAAAGTGCCTTCACGCTATAGCTCCCTCATACACAAAATACGTGCTTGTGAGGAAAATTCATCCGAACACAAAAGAGTCTTATCTTCATTCGCTCAAAAGAATCCCTGTTGGCGTGCTCGGGCTAATTTATTTGAATGCGCTTTCTCAGAGCGCCTTAAAACACTCATTAGATGTTTACGGGAAATCTTATTTATGCGTGAAAAAGTTCAAACGCACTTAAACTTAAACAGTTTGCTTTGGGAGCAGCGGGATCAGAGAAAGAAACAGCTTTTATGAGTCCCAAAATAGAAAACGTTGACCTTTAAGAGAGCTGTGGAAGGATAATAAAAGATATGATGATGTTTAGAGGGAAACTCATAATTCATGGACTTGAAAAGTGAAGAAAATAAATAACTGAGGAGAGAAATAAATGGATAAGAGATTCACAAAAGTCCAAAGCAAACAGCTGAAAACTTGAGAGGCAAATGGAATAAAATTTCTATTTCTATTATATTACAGTAACTCCCCGCTATATCACAGTTCATATTTCGCGTCCCCCTCTGGTCGCGGATTTTTATTTAGAATACGAGCAGGTCCTCGTCTTTGGCAGGAGTCACGGTCCACAACTTTCCGTGAAAGACGAAAATCCGCCATACATGGACGCCACCCCCAAATGCTTTTTTTTTATTTTTATAAATAGTTTAAGCCCTAAATGACCCTCCCACAGTCTTGAAACAAATTATAGACACAATTAAACACTAACTTCACCTCGCAACATGCTCGCAAATGTTTTCTTATAGGTCGAATTCGTAGAAACGTCACATTTCTAGCAAGTACTGTAATGTGCTGTATACTATACTAGCGTAGCCTATACTTTTTTAGGTACTGTACGTATG
Organism: Chrysichthys cranchii; assembly: GCA_030068335.1. Taxonomy (NCBI): domain Eukaryota; kingdom Metazoa; phylum Chordata; class Actinopteri; order Siluriformes; family Claroteidae; genus Chrysichthys; species Chrysichthys cranchii. The sequence continues at coordinate 15,517,598 of JAQMCW010000011.1, forward strand.
TATGACACTAGCCAAGCCTACGCTTTTTTCCTATACGAATTAACAACCACTTGCTATAGACTGGATTTCAGAACCAGTACAGTTGTCATAAACAACAGATGGTACTGTACCGACATAAGCAAAAGAATCAATAAATAGCTGTTTGATGAATTCTGCAACTATTTAAAATAAATAGATAGATAGATAAATATAGATAGATAGATAGATAGATAGATAGATAGATAGATAGATAGATAGATAGATAGATAAAAATTTGTGGGTGGCGTCCATGTATTGTGGATTTTCAACACCTCAACATCAGAAATAATGAAGCAATATCTGAGAGGACAAACTGTTACCACCCTGAAGTTCCAGGGTTTTTGCCTGCATTTACATTATATAGTAATACATAATAAATGTTTTGTCTCTAACTACATCAGCAAACCTACACAATACAGTGGAACCTTGGATTGTGAGCATAATTCGTTCCAGAGACGTGCTTGTAATCCAAATCACCCGTATATCAAAGCCCATAAGAAATAATGGAAACTCAGATAATTCGTTTCACAACCCACAAATATTTATATAAAAATGATTAATACAGAATATAA
>JAQMCW010000011.1:15591984-15608342 GCA_030068335.1 Chrysichthys cranchii
AGCTCCAGGATTCTAATCCAGGGTGTATTCCTGCCTTATGGCCAGTCTTCCTGGGATAGGTGCTTGATCCACCCTGAACCTGACCAGGATAACGCGCTTAACTATATAAATAAGTATACTGCATACTGCATCAGGAATCCGGGTTCTTCAGCCAAGATATACATTTTTTTGTTTGTTTTTATGCACATCCCTAGTTCTGTGCTCTGGCACTTGCATATCAAAAAATGTACTGTGCCAAATCATTATTGAATCAAAGTGCCCTAGTGTTTGTTCTCTCAGGCAGACTTGGACCAGTTGTGTTTTTTTGTGTTCACACCTACCCCGAAGGATAAACTTAGGCTTAAATTTAAACAGACTCAATACTGAATAGCAAATGTGCCCTCAGTAGTGACCCTAGTGTTGAACTGCAAAACATTGTCTGCTCTGAATAAATGAATAAACAGCAGCATGATGAGGGGATGAGATTCTGACCACTGGTATAGTTGGGGTGGCACAGCCATAGTTCAAGGCAAGTGGAAGCTGGACGCTCTTTACTGCCATCAGGTGGATCCAGCAACAGCCTCAGGTCACGGTACAGGGAATCCAGGAGCACCTGGATGAGCGAATAGTTGGGTTTGTCTGAGAAATACATCAGGTCCTGTTGGAGAGAAAAAGGAGAAAATTCATTACACTGTAAAAAGAGTCAGGTGTAAACACGTCAACATCTTTTAAGCATCTGTTTATACTGCATATCAGGCTTTGTCACACACTGAAAACACATGCATGTCTACAGTCTCCACTTGATCAATTAAACTCTAGTGCAAGTGGAGGAGCTCCGTGAAATGACATGCATGTAGAGATGCCTCGCTGTTTTGACTGTTTCCTTTCAGTTGTCTCCTTCATGCACGTTGTGTTTCCCTAAGCAATGAGCACTCTTTCTGTCATTAATGTGAAACCCTTGCCTTTTGTTTCATTTCCTGGTCATGTCTTCTCGCTATCCTGTCATTGGACTGGTTCCTAATGTGTGCACCTGTTCCATTTTGTCTTTAGTTTGTCTCTACATATACAGCCTTGTGCTCTTTTGTAGTGTGACTCATTTCATTTAAGTATATTTCTAAGCCTTATTTCTGGACTTCTGACAATCTATACTATCCTGTTTCCCCCCAAGGAAATATCCTTTTGTGTTAACTACTGGTGTTTGTGGATTACCCTAAATAAAGAAGCCACCGAGTTTACACCCTTGCTTAATGACTCTAATTGCTCATTACATCTGGTCATCCACATAATTTGCTTCCCCCCTACTTAAGGCAGCCAAAATGTGTTCTGGCTTTCTGATCCCACTATTAACCTACAAAATATTTAAGTGAGCAATAAGAAATGACTTGCTTTAATTTGGGACATAGTGAGGTTCACAGACAGGCCTGGTGGTCCTGGGGGTCCGGGTGGTCCCTAAAAAAAACAAGTATTCAAACAGCACAGCACACAAGGCAGTTATGTTTAAAGGGGAAAAAAAAAACCATTACATCCATATTATCTGAATGAAATATGAATAAAGAATATTCCTTTATTTAGCAAAAAACTGTTTTCAACAGTCCTCAAAAAAAAGGATCTTTCGATATAGTAATTTTTTTCAACATTCAAAGCCGAGCCCTATTTAAACTGTCTCTCCTGTGACTAGAATAGTTGTAATATTCTATTCATACCCTTTCCTTTAGTGATCACATTCAATTTGTATGCATGGATTTTTGAAATGTAATGTTTGTTATTACTGAAGAATTACAGCAACTAATTAAGCAGTCTGATATATATGGCTATAAAATCAAAACTGCTATGATAAGACACTTACTGGAAGGCCCCTCTTTCCAGCTGGACCAGAAGCTCCTGGAAAACCCTTCAAACCCTGCAAATACAGATCATCATCATCATCATCATCATCTAATCGCGTAGTCGTTCGACCATTGCGTCGCTTCGTGTCCTCTGGTACGGACTTCTGTGTGAAGTAGCTAAGTGCATTCTACAGGGTGAGGTCGCTAGCCCCACGCCCAACCCTCCCGTAACTCAGGACTCGGGTTCATGCACACACACACACACACACACACTCACACACACTCACACACACTCACACACACTCACACACACTCACACACACTCACACTCACACCTACGGAAAATTTAGGGTAGCCAATCCACCTTTTGAGCACTTTTCTTGCTTACGGCCATACCACTTTGAGACCGCCTGATCTCGTCTGATCTCAGAAGCTAAGCAGAGTTGGGCCTGGTTAGTACTTAGAAGGGAGACTGCCTGGGAATACCAGGTGCTGTAAGCTTTTTCAGTCAGGCCTTCTTTAGCTTGAGTGACTGAATTGTTTCAGGTCAATGTGACATTGTTTGAGAAAAAGCTTTTAAAATGAAAATGCAATTTATGGAGTTAAAAAGGGCAGTAAGTAAGTGCATGTCTTTGGACTGTGGGAGGAAACCCACATGGACACAGGGAGAACATGCAAACTCTACAGAAAGGCACCCGTGCCAAACCCGGGGCTTTCTCGCTGTGAGGCGACAGTACTAACCACTTAGCCACTGTGCTGCCCTGCAAATACAAATAGACAGCCTTATTGACATTTTATATTATATATATATATATATATATATATACACACACACACACACACACACACACACACACACACACACACACAGGTAGTCCTCAGGTTACGATGGAGATGCCTTCCGATATCCCCATCGAAAGCTTAGCTTAGCCTAGCCTAGCCTACCCAGGAGTCTTTTACTGTAGGAGACATGCTGAGGCATTTAGAAAACATGCTTTTGAATTAAAATTAATTCTTGAAGCGCACAAAAAAAAACCACACAGTAATGCAGTGTACTGTACACCGATACAAAAGTTAACTCCATGAGTTGCAGAAGAGTGAGGCGAATGATGCACAAGTCTGGGCATCGCCTGAACGCATCGTACATCATACGCTGTTATGCTGGCCTGCCAGCGATGCCTGCCTGCGAATATTAAATATTTTCTAAATATTTTGCAACTCTCAGCATGTCACAATCGGCATCAAAATGTCCCAAAATTTTAAGTTGGGCAATCGTAACTAAGTTGGGGGAGCATCTGTGTGTGTGTGTGTGTGTGTGTGTGTGTGTTTGTGTGTATATTTATTTATATTTATATATTTCAACACTGCAAATGAGACTATCCTTAAGAGGATACAAAAAAAAAAGGTTGGAAGCAGTTAGAAATATCCTAGGTTAACGTTATATCAACTTCAGCATGCAAGATAAAAACTTCTGAACTGATGCTTTATTACATACGTATTATTAGGTGACCCTTTCCCAAAAGATAGCCTCTGTATTTTCATGACCATTGATGCAGGTGGAAATGTAGCGTGAAGCAGCATAATTGTGAACACCTTTTGTGTTTTGAATGAATACATTATCAAGAAATGTGGTGAGGTGCGCTGCTCTGATATCCAGTCAAATCATTTCAACTCATTTCCTTGAAGAATGGTGCACCATAGTGATACCTTCTTAATGACATACTAATAAAGTTCATTTACAAAATGTCATGTTGATGAAAAGAACCAGCTGATGGACTAGATTTGATCACAATATGACAATAGACTAATGCAGAGACTGAAAGCCATAAAAGAAAGAATGAGCAGAGCCGCACTGATTAGAAACCGGAATGAGACTGCTCACCTTCCACGTGCAGAAAGAACAGGTTTTTCACTCTGCCTTTAGGTTTGACTGAGTTTGGGTTACAAATGTGGGGAAAAAAACTACCATTCTTACTTTGACTCACTCACTGACTCACTCTGTTTGCTATACAAAGTACTGTTCTAGTGTATATATGGCCTCCTCACCTATCCTCCTAGAATGAAATGCAGTGAATCTGAAAAATCAGAAAATAAATATATTTAAAAAATCATACCTTTGCTCCAAAGAAGCCCTGTGGAATAGGAGAAATAAGAAATGTGTCACTCAGAGATGTTCTAATGTTATGAGTAATTCATGTAATGTCTGTTAATTTTAGAAAATTTAATTACTTGCTTTTTCAGTCATCTCACATCTTAAGATTCATACACATTTTTGATATACTAGAATATACATTTTACAAAAAGATGGACAGTTCTGGCTTCAGTTCCTGGTTAGCTATTGTATGACAGTCTGGCAAAGTTGGTATGATGAGTACATATGAAAAAAAAAGGGAAACATTTTAAACAACATCTTATGTTCATCTTCATAGGTGTTTTTGACATTGTTTAAAAATTTTCTAAGATATTCTTGAGAAAATCAACAGCATGACAGCTCAATACTCACAGGTAGACCTGGTATGCCAGGTATCCCTCTTGGCCCAGCTCGACCAATACTGCCCTAGAAATAGACGACAGGGACACCACTATTAATATGAAAGGAACACTATTTAAAATTATATTTTGACTGTAAAACAGCATACGCAGGGCTCTAGACATATATGTAGATTTCTGTGACTAGGTTGTATTTTAACAAATAAAATAACATTTAAAAGTTTATTTAAACATTTTATTTAAAAAAAACATTTTTATTCAAAAACCCATAACTTTTCAGTTAATATATGTCTTCATATACCACTGATAATATATCAGTAGCTCAAAATATTGATATGCCATTCAAAATATATCAATAGGTACTAAGTTCCACATTATTTTGGCAGACGATAAAGCTTTAATAAACTTAAATAAAAAAAAAATTAAAAAAAATGAATAAGCCCAAGTTACCTGATCCCCCTTTGGACCCGCTAGTCCAGGTGGGCCCAAAGGACCCTGGCTTCCCTAAAACACAAACAAACTAATAAAGAATTCTACAATCATAGTGTCTAAGATTTACATTAACTGGACATATTGTCTAAGATTTCATCGATGAAGGTAAACTTTACCCTCAAACCATCTTTTCCCAGTGGACCAGGTGGCCCTTGATCACCCTTCTCTCCCTGCCGAAAAGGATTATCAATATGTGTTACATAGTCATGGATAATGCAAAGTTTCGCTAGATTGACTGCTGAGTTGTACCTCTTCTCCTTTTGGACCTTCTTCACCCTTCTCTCCTCGTTGACCTACAATACCCTGGCGGAAGAAAAGCATGCTGGGACTTCAAAGCTATTAGCAGACAAGACAGTTTTCTCCATATAGAACTATAACACCACTGTGATGTGGACTGTTCTGAGATCTGGGTGAGTGGAGCAGACTTACCATAGATCCCTCCCATCCTGGAAGTCCTTTCTCACCCATCTCTCCCTGCTTTCCCTAGTTAAAGAGAAACTTTGCAATTCACAATCAATGCTTGAAGTATAACTGGCTACTATTGTAATAATAATAATAATAATAATAATAATACGGATTAGTAACGTCAGATATCAAGCATTGATATCAATCAACTTACATGCAGTGGTCAGAATAGCAAAATAGCTAGGTTGTGACTGCCAAACATGGATGGATAATGTGCCACTACTAAACCAGTGAACTCAAACCTTTTCTCCTCTTGGTCCTCTTGTGCCCCTTAAACCAGCTTTTCCTCTCTTTCCCTTAGGAAAATAAGAAGTAAGGTTAGTCAGTTAGTGTTTATGATCAAATTAGTGTTTATTTACCAAACACCAACTCGACATGATATCAGTTACCAAATATAATATATTAGATTGGACACTTTTCACACTTTGAGGCTGGAAATAGCCTTCACAGGATTTACTTCCACTACAACAACAGAAAAGTGACAACAGTGAAAGAAAGGCAAAAGGAATGACATTGTTTATGAGAAGTATTATAGAAAAACTACAGTGAACTAGAGTGGAATTAAAGAAGTTTAACGGCACAATCACAGTCAGCAGAAATGTTTTGCTGGCTGACTGAAGCTAATCTAACAGAGTTTATCCTCAAGTTTGGATGGCTCATTGGAAAGTCCAGCAATGCAGTGTAATGACAATAAATGCCATTTACACTTCAGTTCTGACTTAATCCTAATCTTCAGCTCACTTACTCCAAGTCCATTCATCCTTGAAGAAAATATTTTAAACTCATGGTTTTGGTAAACTCACCTTCCTACCGATGTGACCCATATTTCCTGGAGGTCCATTAACGCCATCATCTCCCTAACATACACAATCACTTTCATTAGCAGACATTCACAAACACTATAAGCTCTATTACACAGTCCAAATGGTAAACCCTGTCCCCTGTGATAACAGAAAAAGCACTAGCACAAGTGCTTTGGAAAGGACAAAAGAGATCAAGCCAAAACGAAAAGGCCACGATGACCTTACCTTGTTGCCTTTCATGCCTTGTCTTCCCTCTAGTCCTGGCTGACCCATTCTTCCCTGCAACAATCAAAACTCATTAAGAAGATCCACCAAGCTCGTTAAATCGCACAAATTACACTGGGTGTAACAGTGTATTATTTATTTTATAGATTATTTTATAGATTCATGCAGGATCTCCCTGTGTGGTTCCACTGAACAAAGTTGCCTTAGATGTGAATCATTGGCTAAACCAATAAATGTCCAGTGTGAAACATTTCAATCGGGTAAACAATAAGTTACTGCACAGGCCTGTGTCTACTGGGCCGGTGTCAGTGTCCATACAGTACTGGTCAAAAGGTACTACACACCTACCCATTCATATGTTTTTGTTGTTCACAATTTCTACATCATAGAACAATACTGAGGAAATCAAAGCTATGAAATAACACATATGGGTTATGTGGTAAACAAAAATGTGGTAAAAAAAGGGAGAAAAAACCCCCAAAAACAAAATATGTTTCATATTTTTGATTCTTTAAAGTATCCACCATTTACCTTGACAGCTTTGCACACTGTTGGCATTATCTTAATTACCTCCATGAGGCAGTCACATGAAATGCTTTTCAATTAAGAGGTGTGACTTGTCAAATGTTAATTCAAGGAATTTCTTTCCTTCTGAACGTGTCTGAGACCATCAGTTGTGTTGAGTCAAGGTAGTGTTGGTATATAGTAAGCAGCTCTATTCCACAAGTGTAGCAATCCATATATTATCAAAAACCACTCAACTAAGTAAAGAGAAACAACAGTCTAGTATTACTTTAAGACATTATGTGTCTTTAAAGTAATAAAAATAACGAAAAACCATTGAATTTGAAGATGTGTCCAAACATTTGACTGGTACTACATTTACATACACGTCTAATCTAGACGTCTAATTTTTGAAAAATTTTGGACAATCCTACCTGGGCTCCTGGTGGACCTGGTGATCCCTGAAGTCCTGGCTCTCCTGTGGGCCCCTGGGGATTGGAAAGAGGGAAGCACATACTCTGAGACAAAATCAGTGAACTTACCATTGCCAACTGTGTGAAAGGAAATAAAGAGAAATCCACACCTCTAGACCAGGCAATCCAGGGGGTCCTTGAATACCTGGAAGACCGTCTCGTCCCTAGAGAACACGTAATAATTTAAATATATATACAGCATGTACTAAGCACAATGTCTCATAACTACATTTAGTAGTAGTCCATTGTGGTCTCTTACCTCTTCTCCTTGTTCTCCTGGGCTCCCTGGATCTCCTTTCTCCCCATCTGGCCCTGCATAGCCTTTAGGGCCCGTGTCTCCTCTAGAACCGACAGGCCCTTCAGTACCCTGTATTTAAGTCAATTGCAGACAATTAACAGACATTACTCAAATTATGCCAACACTAACAACAGATAGAGGATCAGATGCTAACCTGGGGTCCAGGCTTTCCAGCGTCTCCTCTCACTCCTTTCACACCAGCTATTCCCTAGATTAAACACAGAAATTATTTGCATACAAATACAGTACTGTGCAAAAGTCTTAGGCACGTGCAAAGAAATGCTAAAAACTAAAGATGACTCCAAAAGAAATTAAATTCTGTATATCGACTTAAAAGTAAATTACTACAAGATTTACCATACAATAACAAATGTAAAAAAAAAGGGGGAGGTGGTAAAGATTTGGTGTCATGACTATTCGGGGGTTTTTTTTCTTAAAGCATAATCGAAGGTACAATTTGTGCAATATTATAAAGCTTTCAGCTGTAGGGTTAATTGAGCATCTTGGAGAACCTCCTACAGTTCTTCTGAAGACTTCAACTGCCGCACTTGCTTCTTTTTTTTCCAGCAAAACCCAGGAGCCTTCATAATGTCTTTTTGTCTGAAAAGTTGTCTCTTATATAATACGCTGCTTTCTGTACTGATAAACATTTTTCAAATACATTTTTTGTAAAAGCAATGTTTTTATACTGACTCAATGGCACAGAATTTATTGTAAAATTGATCAAATATATATCTATAACAAAACTAGTACAAAAAATAGGGGTACCTAAGACTTTTCCATAGTACTGTATATGGTCTTTATAATGGAAATTATTTGCAAGGGGAAAATAAAACTGCTTTTTTGGTATTTCAACAGAAAAATACCATCATGCACAACTTCTTACATTTAAACATCTGTGTTTATACTCTCTGATATCACACAGGGATGTTAAGGGATGTTTAAGGCATTCATACCTGAGGCCCGGTATTTCCAGGCATGCCAGGCAGGCCAAGTGTCCCCGTTTCCCCCTAGGAGTAAGAGCAAACATGTATGTTGACTATACTCTGTTTAGGAATTGAATGAAATATCATTTTTATTGCACCCATCAACCAATAGCCCTTGATAGGAGTTAATATGCTAGTTGTTATGTCATCATTATTATATAGGCCCAAACTTTTTCATTAGATGTTTCATTAGGGGCTTTTTTTTTTTTTTTATAAGAATGCATGAAACAGAATTTGAGTAATCTGTTTTGCATTAAATGGTCTCTCCACAGTAAACATCTTACCTGTAATTCACACTGCATGCATGGAAGGCAGACAACAGTAAAAATGCACCGACTTGCTGTTGGCATTATGTTTTATTGCCCGATTCCAAAAGCAGACAAAATATTGCAGTGCTGGGGCTACAAAATTACAGGACACACAGTCATTGCAAGGACACTGTGTCACTGATGCTATGCACTTCCCATACAGAGCACTTTGGTGCTATTTTTACATGGTTTGGACTGAACATTGGGGTGACTAACCTAAATATTTTTAGATCTGGCAATAAGATTCTGTCCTTATTCTATTATATATTATCATAATAATGAGGCACATACAATGGCAATATATTATTTTATCAGCAATGCTTTACTGAAAGGTAAAACAGTTTACAGGTTAAAAAGTGCTTTAACAGAAAATGGGAGCTGTTTTATATATCTGTTTATAGATGACTGGCAGCTTTAAATCTGTTTAAAACATTTGGTTAATGAGTGCAGTAAATCTCAGGTGTCACAGGAATGACAACATTATCAAAATTAGATTAACAATTAATTAAAACCTTTAAAAGACATTCAAATCCTCTTACCAGTGACAGTAAAATAAATAAATAAATAAAAAAGCCATTTGAGTAGAAGCTTCCCCCATGGAGAATTCAGCCTGATAAATGTAAATGAGTAGATGAGTGAGTGAGTGAGTGAGTGACTGACTGAGTCTGTGACTGAGGGAATGAGTGAGTGAATATGTTTGTGAGGAACTTACAGATTAACCAACTGACTGAGTGAGCAACTGACTTACAGAGTGACCAAGTGAGTGAGTGACTGACTAACTGAGTGAGTGAGTGAGTGAGTGAGTGAGTGAGTGAGTGAGTGAGTGAGTGAGTGAGTGAGTGACTGACTGACTGACTGACTGAGTGAGTGACAGACTGAGTGAGTGAGTGGGTGACTGACTGACTAACTGAGTGAGTGAGTGAGTGACTGACTGATTGACAGACTGAGTGAGTGAGTGAGTGACTGACTGACAGACTGAGTGAGTGACTGACTGACTGATTGACAGACTGAGTGAGTGAGGTGACTGACAGACTGACTAACTGAGTGAGTGAGTGACTGACAGACTGAGTGAGTGAGTGACTGACTGCCTAACTGAGTGAGTGAGTGAGTGAGTGACTGACTGATTGACAGACTGAGTGAGGTGACTGACTGACTGACTGAGTGAGTGAGTGACTGACAGACAGACTAACTGAGTGAGTGAGTGACTGACAGACAGACTAACTGAGTGAGTGAGTGACTGACAGACCGAGTGAGTGAGTGACTGATTGACAGACTGAGTGAGTGACTGACTGATTGACAGACTAACTGAGTGAGTGAGTGACTGACTGACTAACTAACTGAGTGAGTGACAGACTAACTGAGTGAGTGAGTGAGTGAGTGAGGTGGCTGACTGACTGAATAACTGAGTGAGTGAGTGACTGACTGATTGACAGACTGAGTGAGTGAGTGACTGACTGACTGAGTGAGTGACTGACTGACAGACTGAGTGAATGAGTGAATGACTGACAGACTAACTGAGTGAGTGAGTGAGGTGACTGACAGACTGAGTGAGTGAGTGAGGTGACTGACAGACTTAGTGAGTGAGTGAGTGACTGACAGACTGAGTGAATGAGTGAATGACTGAGTGAGTGAGTGAGTGACTGACTGACTGAGTGAATGACTGACTGAGTGAGTGAATGAGTGACTGACAGACTAACTGAGTGAGTGAATGAGTGACTGACAGACTAACTGACTATGCAGGTGAGTGACCGTGTGAGGAAGTGAGTTTCACAAGGTGCGCCAGGTTCACGAGGTGATTCATTATATAAATTTCTGTGCATGTACATTTTTCTTCTAAGAGGACAGTCAATAGAAATGTACACTAAAGGCTACATTATTGATCCTTGAGGTCTAATTATGTTCAAGAAATGGGTTGAAAGTACACTTCATATATTTTCCCAGGAGAAAGACACACAACAAATGTAAAAATAACCTATATAGTATACTTTTTTCAGAAAGTGCATTATTAATTTTGTGCACCATAAAGTTGGAGCAGCATATTTTTAGAGAATGTTGGAAAAACACAATTGCTCTAATGTCCACTGTAGATTCCTGAAAACACTGTCATCTGGCTAAAGTTACCAGCTCTATAGCGGGATTTCAGGGCTGAATATCCGTCAAAAATAATTCAGTACCTTGGCCCCTGGTGGTCCATTTGCCCCTACTGGCCCTGGTGGTCCTGCTTCACCCTTGGTATGAGAATAGTTTATTATCATCAACTTAACAATCTTGTTAATTATGAATCAAAGTGATTCAAAACACTTCTAAATCTATGGACATTCAATTAAAATAATCCACTCACAGGAAGTCCTTTCAACCCACTCAATCCAACTGTACCCATAAGACCTGGCTCAGCCTGAGGATAAGGCAGAAAGAGTTATCTCCTTACAAATATAAAAGACCATTTCTGCACATGAAGGAGCATCTTTCATATTTTTGCACTCACTAGAAGGCCAATGCTGCCTTTGTCCCCTTTTGGACCCCTCTCTCCTCTTTCTCCTACGGCTCCCCAGGGACCTTCTAAACCAGTCATCCCTTGAGGGCCGTTTTCACCCTAAAAAGAAAAAGAAAACACCAATCCCAAAGTCCTTAATATGTACTGGGTTTCAAATAGTTCTCAGAACGAAAGATACAAATTATTTAGTTTATCTTTAAAAAAAAATAATGGCTCACTTTTCCACCTGTAGGCCCAGGGTCACCAGGATCTCCAGGTTTACCAACATCTCCCTTGATTGAGACAAGATTACAGACATCCAACATTGCTTGTATCGTATTATGTGATAGTCAAACAGACCGTGATGATACGGTGTGCTGAAAAAGAACAAAAAACAAAAACTCATTCACCTCTTTACCCAGTGGCCCAGGTGGACCCAGCAGACCTTTTGTACCCTGTGGACCACTGTCTCCTTTCTGTCCCTTGGGGCCGATGTTTCCACAGAGGCCTCGTTCTCCCTACAAATAAAAACAAGAACAAACAGGACCCTCAAAGTCCAAGATTTTTATAGTACAATAATGTTTAAGTCAAGTTGTAAAATAATATTTATCACCTGACCTGATCCCCTTTTCTCCCCATTTGCCCCTCTGGTCCAGCTAGACCTGGTGGACCCTAATGAAAGCAAAACAAAATAATTACTAGAAAGTGATAACAAAATCCCCATTTTTTTTATATGTACAATAAGAGCTAATAATCTGACCTGTTCTCCTTCAAGTCCAGAAGGCCCCATATCACCTGGAGGACCCAGCATTCCCTAGTAGTTCACACATATATATTCATGTAAGTGATTCAAATAGAGTAAGATTAATAGGACTTGGACTCTTAGTAATCTCACCTTCTCCCCTTTCTCCCCAGTTGGCCCGAGCAACCCATTTTCACCTTGGGAGCCCTAGGGAAAATAATGCAACACTTTCAGCATGCAAAGTATTAAACACACCAATACACTCAGGTCACACACCATCACTCACGATGTCAGATTTTTATTCAGCAGACATTTTATATTGATTTTTCCATTGTTTCAAGAGCACAAGACTTACTGGGATACCTGGAGGCCCTCTTGGGCCTGGATCTCCTGGAGCTCCTTTACTGCCATCAGGCCCTGGTCTTCCCATCATCCCATCAGCTCCCTGCAGCCCTGAAGGACCCTGCAGCATAGAAAGCAATGCATATCAATAGTTACCATATTTTATGGATAATAAGTTAGTTACACTGATGTATGAGACAAGTATGCTTAAATTTTGTTTAAGAAATGTGGTGGTGGGGCCTCACAGATCCAGCATCCCTGGTAAGACCCTCAGCTTGTGTTCCTGTCCATGTGAAGTTTCACAGATATTCTCCATATGTGTATGGGTTTGCTTTTGGTATAGCAGTTTCCTGCCACCTCCAAAGACAATGGCAGTAGGTGGACTGCCGAAGATAATTTGCCCCTTAGGTGTGAATGTGACTGTGTGTCTGCATAGAGCTCTGTGATGGACTAGTATCCCATTCTGAGTGTATTCCTACCTCATACCTACTGTACAATCAATTTATAAAGTGCTTTGTTGATTTAATTGTTCCACAAGGTTTCAAATTCACCTACCGCCATATTTTGGGAGGCTGGAGAAAACCTGCTTATACAGGTGCTCCCCGAGTTACGATGGCCCGACTTACGATTTTTCGAAGTTACGATGACGATTGTGATCTGCTAAAAATTGTAAAATATTTAGAAAGGCATGCAGGCATCGCAGTCAGGCCAGCGTAACAGTGTATGACATACGCAGACGTTCAGATGACACCCGGAAGTACGCAGCTGACACCTGGAAGTACACGTTCGACACCCACGATCACTCACCTCGTGCAATGCCTTACTCTTTCCCCACAACTTATGGAATTAACTTGTGTATCGGTGTACTGTACAGTGCATTACTACGTTTTTTTTGTGATTATTAACAGAACAGCTTCAGCAGCAGCTGTCTGTAGCAGAGCTCAGTATTTGTGTATTTGGGTGTCGCGGCTGGATGGAGCTCAGAGACACAGTTCTGCTGCCTCCACCAGGTGTGGTCTTCTCTGATAAACTCTCTCTCTTGAGAGAAATGTGATTTAAATGAAGTCTTCAGTAAGTGTGTGTGGTCTTCCACAGGAAAAGACTACTGGGTAGGCTAGGCTAACCTGGGCTAAAATGGGCTAAGTTAGGCTAAGATACCTAAGGTACGCTAAGTGGTTCAACACAGTGGTTCAACTTACGATATTTTTGACTTACAATGGGTGTGGCGGAACACATCTCCACTGTAACTTGAGGACTACCTGTACTTCTAAATGTCAATCACCTGTAAATTTCCAGTAGCTGGCAATGGCTGAAAATGGCAAAATGACTAAATGGAGAAACAGCACCTCCTAACATGTTCTCCTTTTATAGGTCAAATTTATTATTTATTCGTTCATCTTCTGCCGCTTAATCCTGTTCAGGGTCACGGGGGGAAGCTGGAGCCAATCCCAGCTGACATCGGGTGAGAGGCAGGATACGCCCTGGGCAGGTCACCAATCCACCACAGGGCAACACACAGAGACAGACAACCACTCACGCTCACATTCACACCTACGACCAATTTAGAGTCCCCAATTAGCCTAATCCCCTCTGTGCATGTCTTTGGAAACCGGAGTACCTGGAGAAAACCCACGCGAACATGGGGAGAACACGCAAACTCCACACAGAAAGGCACCCATGCCGAACCCAAGGCTCAAACCCAGGACCTTCTTGCTGTGAGGCGACAGTGCTAACCACTCAGCCACCGTGCCGCCCTAGGTCACCATTATGTTTGCCCTAATTGAATGATTAAGTTTATTTGTCTTCATTTATGGATTTGCTTTCATTCAAGTCATTACAATGAAGTGACTAAGTGTCCCCAAATGTTCACTAAATTTGTGTGCATGTAACAAAAATAAATAAACAGTTAAATTTGACAATGTAATCCATATATCTATAAAACTGCAGTAACTGGTCAGTAATGCAATTCAAAGTCTATCAATTGAGGTTCACATCAGTGAGGTTCCCTTATACATAAATTTACACAAACTCAGGGGCGCTCACAGGACTTGAACATTTTCTAAACAGGGTATTCATAAATAACACATTTCTTGGGTAAATCCTCTTCTGAATTATTTATGAATACATTTGATAAATGAGCCCATTGTGGAGTTGCTGATTCGAGTGCTGCTGTTCTCACATTTTGGGGTCATTTGTGCAACAATTTGGACATCTATATTTGCCATGACAACTGTTACAAATTCTCTGTATGCCGGTTAATACTCAAGTGTGTCCCCAGCCCAAATACACGATCACCACTGACCCCAAAGTGCCAGAAGACCAGCACTTGAATCAGCAACTCCTTTAGCACCACGGACAGGGCACTATGAGTACACAAATGATAGAGCAAAGCATGCAAAGACCGCAATTATTTATCAATTCCAATAACACAAAACATGTTGCTTAACAGAATAAGAATGATAAATACAGCACCTGTATTTTTAAAAAACAAACAATGAAGAGCCTTGGGCCGATTTATTTTGTTCACCCTAGCTATAAGTCTAGGCTGCTAAGTTAAAGCCACAGGTTGTTACTAAAACCTGTTCCATTTTCAAGTATCCTTTATGAAATGGCTGAGAAATAAAGGCTATATTTCAAAATGTTATTAGGACTGAAGTGGTTTCCCCCAACCTTTTCAGACAACGAATATTCTCTCTGCTACTTTCTAAATATTTAAAAACTCTGGTTTAAAAAAACCCCAAAAAAGGTAAGTTTTTATTTTATTTCATATATTTCATTTCATATTTCATAAATGTAGAAAGATGGGTAGAGTGAAAAAAAAACCCACCGTTTCATCATATTAAAAAAGAAACAAGGAGAAAACATTATAGTGAACTAGGTTAAGTTAAGCATAAGGACAGAAAAATATTCCACCCAATATGACTTACACGTGCTCCGTCTATTCCTTGAGGTCCAGGATCCCCTCGTCTGCCCTGAGGAGATGCAATAAGTAATGAGAATACTGAAGAAGTGAAAGATGATAGCAATGTTCTCATTTGCATTACAAATAAGCAGCTCCTCATCTGAATTATAAAGTATTAAATCACACCGTAGTCGCTATGGTGATTATGTTATGTGATGAGGAATCTCACTTGTGGTCCTGGAGGTCCTCTCTCTCCAGTAGGGCCGGTCGGACCCTTTAAGGCGAAAAACAAAATGGGTCATATTTTCTTTCTTTCTTTCTTTCCAGCAGATTCCCATACACAAAATGACTATTATCTACGCAAAACACCTACTGAAGGTCCAGGCTTTCCATTAGGTCCTGGGGGTCCTTTCACACCAGGTTCTCCCTATCAGGTATACAGTTTGATCACCTAAAGCTTTTGTACAATTCCAAAACTTCCCAAGTATGAATATTATGTAACATTATTATGCGTATGATATTGTAGTCACCCGTTCTCCCATGTATCCTGGCCTTCCTTGTGTGCCTGTGCTTCCTGGGAAACCCTTGATGCACAGAAATACACTGTAAGACAGCTGTCTTAAGAGGGCTCATATAAGCATAGACAGTCTAAACGCGCAGTATTGGGTATTAGGTACAACTGGGCCTCCTGTGATCAAAAAAGTGTATACTACTGTACTGAATAACATGTCAGAATGGTGTATCAGTATCAGTACCATTGTACTATACGTGCTGAACTATTTTGTCATATTGCATTTATGGTGGTAATTAAGATTTTCATACACACACACACAAATTCCACCTGTCTCTTCAGCACATAAGAATAGAAGTTGTACAAATGATGAATGAACACCGAATCTGCAGTGAAGCAATGCCCAGTTTGATTACAGCAACAAAACAAACAGGGTCTATTTTTTCTATGGGTTCTGTGATAGTTTCCTCCTCATGTTTCAGGAATAGAAAACCTGTTTAAAATAAGAATATCTATCTATCTATCTATCTATCTATCTA
>JAQMCW010000011.1:15634109-15651935 GCA_030068335.1 Chrysichthys cranchii
GTGTGTGTGTGTGTGTGTGTGTGTGTGTGTGTGTGTGTGTGTGTGTGTGTGTGTGTGTGTGTGTGTGTGCGCGCACATGGTGCCCTGAGATGGACAGGTGGAACAAAGTTTTTACTTCAACAGTAAGCGCCTACTGCTTACATTTGAATACTTGGTCACGAGATCAAGGTCAGGAAGACAAACATGGAAGCACATGGTTAGTTCATCACTCTTGACCTTTGGCCCCAGTGATGCTAAAAGGGGTGAGACGAGGTCACAGGGAGAATTTGCTCAGGAGGATGCAGGAAAACTGGCATTCCTCGAATAACTCTTGTCTGGTTATAGTGAAATTAAAAGGACTGAACAGGGCACATTGGCACCTTTCTAAAAAAAACCAAACAAACTTTTTTTTGTCTTTATGCAAATCAATTAATTTTGCACCTGAAATGAGATCTCACTTCAGGATTAGAGCCTGCAAATGCAAATAAGAAAGACCAAAACACATGTATTACATTTGGGAAAGCCTGTTTCTGACACAAATGACAACATTTCACAAAATTAAAAGACAAAATGATGCCGTCCAGCAAATCTGAACAATGAGAATGTTTATCTAAATCATCCCTCATTGCTGAAAAACAATCAGAATTTCTCAAAAAGGCAACTTATCATTGCACAGCTTGTTGAATATTTGAATGTCCAATGCTGACAGCATATAAACAGCTTTTGGGAACCGCATGTACGTATTTATTGTGACATCATTCACACATTTATTGTAACAATCCCACTATTTGACAGCAAATTAGTAGGTTTTATTTGCTATAGTTTCTACATTAATAAACATTTGAAATTCGGGCAAGTGAAAATCCTGACTGGCTACTAAGTTTGGGAAAAAGCTAAAAAATAAATTGCTATTAATGCCAACAAAACTGGGTTGGCTGCTTTCAACACATAACCAGATAACCACATGGACAGATTCTAATTCTTTCATGAATGTACTCTTTTGTTATAAAGTTTATGGCTTTGTTTGAAAGAAATCTTTCAGAGTCCGGTGGGGAAGCGCTCAGACACTAGGAAGAGGAGATTTAATAGTTAGAAAACAATAGGAAAATTTTAAATAGGTGATTTAGAAGACTATAGAGTTACCGAGTCATGAGACCTACAGCACATTAAAACAAAGGTTAGAAAATCATCTAGGCCCTTGGCTACAATACGAAAGATTACCGCAGAAACCACAACAGTATTTCTATTGGAAGTCTCTCCAGAGTAAATAGGATATACGGTATGCAACCCCTAATTTGGAATAATGAATAGAGTACGAGATCCAATGTACAAGTGAAAAAGAGATAACTGCTTTCAGCCTTTTTAGACAAGTAAAAAAAAAAACAAAAAAAAAAAAAAAAACAACTAATCGATAATCCCTTAAGTGCTCAGAGTCATAAGAGGACAAAGAGAGAAGAAAAAAAAAGATAATGAAAGTGAGAGCCAAAAAAGTTCACTGACAAATCTCTACATGCATGTTCCAGACACTTTCCACTGACTTTATGTGATTTATACAGCCGCTTTGAGCCACGTGCTGTAAATCACTGCTTCAGAAAGGTTAATTACAAGTTTTTCAGCTTTGAAGCCAAGACCACTGATTGCCAGTAGATGAGCATACAGAGTGCAGCAAACCGTAGCTGTGGTTTTACTGAGCGTCATTGCTCATTAAGGGATTTCACCTTCTTAATTTATGAGTCCTGATACTCCAATTAACGTCTTATAACACTTTAATGGTTTAATTACATTACCATTTCTGTGACCACTGCAGAGAAGGTATAGTCTACTTGCCCTATAAGGCTTGCTAGTATTTTTTTATATTTTCTGCACATTTTATAGCAGTGTGACTGATCAAGAGGTTTTGTGGAACTCACGTTCACTATTAGCACAATTCCTCACAGCTGAGCCCAGGTTATACAGTTCATCGTAGCGGTCCTAGATGGCACAGCTTTCTGTATAATGATGCTTAGAGAAATATTTAAACGTCTTCAGGTAATAGAAGTCTGTTGTTTGCAAGAGTTGTGCCTTAACTTGCAATTTATACTTCGCCAGGTATTCTGTGGTGCCATGCGTTTTGCCAAGGGGCATACATCTTACATTTTAAACAGATTTAGACAGAGTTTCTATGGTAGCAGGTAACATCAAGGCTAGTATCATGATACTTCTACCTTTGCATGACAGACAGAGTACACCATGGGAAGGTCACCAGTCTATCACAGGGCTAATAAAGAGAGAAACAACCATTCACACTTTCATTCATACCTGTGGCCAATTTGGAGTAGCCAACGGACCAAACCTGTTTGTTTTTGGGCTGTAGCAGGAAATAAGGGCACCCCGAGGAGACCTGCTCAGGCACAGGAAGAGCACGCAAACTGGCACAGAAAGGCCCCAGTTGTTGGTCAAGTTTGAAAACAGAACCTCCTTGCTGTGAGATGACATGGCTAACCATTGTACCCCCTTGCTTCCCCAATTTTAATATCTCCAATACCTTTAACTCTTTTTTTTCCCCACATAGAAAAAAATATATGCTATAATATGGCTGGCACCAAATCTACCTACTGCTCCATATTCAGTGTATGTGGGCAATAACAGATTTTGGGTGGCACTGTGATGCAGTGGGTACTGCTAATGCTTCACAGCACCAGGGTGCTGTTGTTCAGTCCTGAGGTGTTGTTTTGACTACCGCAATCACCTTTATTGATTTTCATGTTTTCCCTGTAGGTTTCCCACATGGTATTTTCAAAGATTTCCAGGTGTGAATGAGTGTAGACTGATGTAGCAGGAATCCAGTTTTCTGCCTTCTGATCTTTATAAATGTGTAAATTAGGGCATGAGGACAGGGACTGAATCCCAGGGTCAGTTCAGAATGCTTGACCTTCGTCCCCAATGACGAGATAGGTGAGATGAGGGTGAGCAAAGAAATAGCTCAGTAACTTTCCAGAAGCTTTGGAATGCAGTGCTTTGTTTGACTTTTTATGCTCTATGAAAGCCAGGCAAACACAGGTAAAAATACCAAAAGAGCAGTCTCATGCTGCTTCCTGACAGAGATAACAGGGACAAATTTGTGCAATGCTTAGAGACATTTTCATAAAGGTCAGAGCCAGTATACATGCTCCTACTGGCAGGGACAGATCCCTTCAGAGTTTTAACAAAATATTTTCAATCACTCAAAGAGATTCTATTGGTTTTTCAGAGTATATTTCAATTCGAATTAAGCAAATGTAATGTAAAACCACAAAGTGCATACTGGGATTTTATCAACTGTACTGTCATAGTGATACAAAAGACCAGAGATATAACGCTCTGGAGATTGAAGTAGATCTCAAAGTGAATAAATAAATAAATACTACAGATAAGAAAAGCATGCACTGACTATCTACGTAGGGTACACCTGTGCAGGGGATGCTTGTCCCATTATGTTTTAAAAGTGCAGTAGAACTGGATGCACCTACTTTCTTCTTTGGTGTTAAGCATAGAGATGGGATGGTGCGGTCTGTCATAATCCAATCCAGAACCAGTCTAGTATCACCCTTAATCTGATGGCACACCTTTAAAAGACCTGGAAAGCTGAACTGATTGTGTGCTGTATGAAGAAAAGGTCTGTTGATTTTTCCCTTTGTTGACTAAGGAGTTTTTTGGTGTCCCTTCTTTGCACAGAGTATACATTTTTCTCAGAGCTGAAGGAAAGTGAATATGCACCAGTGCAAGAGGTGGAGGAAAGATTCTTTTGACATTTACAAAGCAATCAGGTGATATTCTTGACAGTGACCTGTCCCTAGAGCTACATATGCTTCTTCAAGGAAAGGAGAAGATGCAAACTTCTGTTCTGGCACTGACGGCCTTCGAGCTGAATTCTAAGTCATCCTGCTCAGTGTTGTGCAGGATTTACTTGATGTGCTTTAAGCCTAAAGGAAGGAAAGTTGCTGCTGAGTTCAAACAGATCTGCTGTTCTTTCGATTCAGTTTTGCAGAAACTCCATCTACAAGCTAGTAGTAGTCTACAAGCCACAATGTTAGCTTACAAAGTACAACAATGCACATTCTGGATGTGGAATAAATGTGAAAACAAAAGATATCACTAGGTATTATACAGTTATCTATAGCTCCAACCAGTCACAAGATGCTAAGAAAAGAACTCGATGTGGTCTGAAATATATAGGAGGGAAGAAGAAAGGGTGGTGATGAAGATGGCGATGGTATTTATTGCAAATACTGCATCGTATGTCAATTTGTAACTTTGCTCTAAGGTTTTGGCATGCATATGCATGAAAAGATATTCAGGAGAGTCTCCTTCTGGTTAAGACAGGTAAAATATAGAATTGGCTTTCAAGCCCAAAGAATAATTGATATGAAACATTTTACGCACTACCATACACAATCCCATCTACAGAATCCCATCTACTGCATGAATTTCCATTTTGTGTGTGCTCCAATATACCCTACAGAGGCTCAAGACCTGGGCCTCACTCAAGCTCACTCTGAGCTGTTAGAAAAAAAAGAAAAGCTAATTAATATTTACCTTTATCCCTCCTGTGTAAAATGGAGTAAGGCACACCAGCAGTTGGTGATTAATT
The DNA here is from genome assembly GCA_030068335.1 of Chrysichthys cranchii. Lineage (NCBI taxonomy): Eukaryota > Metazoa > Chordata > Actinopteri > Siluriformes > Claroteidae > Chrysichthys > Chrysichthys cranchii. The sequence goes on from JAQMCW010000011.1 coordinate 15,638,698, forward strand.
ATAGCAGTGTGGAGCATGGCTGTTCCACTGGGAGCATGTGTAAAGGAAACAAGTGGCTGAAAGCGTTGTGGTCGTAAAAGCCTGCCACCACAACAAAAGCCCTCAAAATTCAAAGGGTTATGCCACAAGAGTCTAAAAAATGTTTTTGCAAAATATGAGAAGAAAATCTGACTATTTTACTTGCTTGAAGTCAGCAAACTTGACACTGCTTAATTAAACCCAGAAAATGGGTGAGGAGCTTAGACACATGAATACACTGCTCACATGTCTAAAATTTATTTTACTTGGCTATGCATTGGATGTGGCATTGGATCCAGGAATAACCACCTCTACAGACCACTGAGCTGGATCAAAGGGAACGCTGACTACATACGTAATGTACACAGGTACTAACCATAGATTTGCTCTGTCTCAAAACCACGGCAGTGAAAGCAGAAGAAAACTATAATGTAATTGCTAGAGATTAAACATAAGCAGAATTGTCAAATTAGTTACATTTAGATCAAAATACAAAACAAAATGCAAATAGAAAGATCACTTCAATGACTTTAAATTTTGTTGTTAGTGCATGAGTCAATCAAACAAGCAAGCAACAGTTGAGGCCATATTTCCTTGTCCATGTTTTCTTGCTAAACATTTGAATTACCTTGCTGTGCTTTCTAGACAACAAGAACATTTTCATGAGAAATCAAAGAAAACCATGTACAGTGGTACCTCAGTACTCAAACTCACTAGAATTCGAATTTCTTAAAAGTAGAACCAACCAGATCGCAAAAAAAATTATCTAGAACTCAATCTGAATCTCAGAAGCTGAACCGTGAACACCGACCGTGAATAACTTGTACGTGCGGGGAAATGAGTCACGCGGCACTCAGCTGTCTCTCAGCGGAAACAAAGAGTAACGCTTCAGTCTCAGCCTCGCATTCGCTGAGATAGCATTGTTTGTTGGGGATTGTGCTTTTTTTTATTGAAAATATCAGGTAATACACTGTACTTTATATCATTTTGGTAGCCATTGCTCACCAAAAAGTTACAAATACAGAGTAATAATAAAAATAAACAATGGACCACATGGCATAGTATGATTCAAGGTAGTAGTGCTGTGTCTGCGTTTATGAGAAAGGTGTCATGGGTTTTTTTTTAAACTTTACCCTGTCAGAGCAGTGAGGTGACACAATCCAGGCTGCAGTCAGACGTAAAAACCATTTCAGGCTTTATTTAGGCTCCAGGCAGAAGGACATGAGACGGCAGGAAAACTCTTAGTCGAAGAACAGGCATGGTAACCGAACTGCGTACAACACCACGAAGGAACAGACTATAATCATAAACCGAATAACAAGCGAGAAGGCCAGAACCGGAAGAGAATACAGACGACCGCACCTGGAGTGAATCCTCGCGTATGCGCCTGTAGCGCCGCTGCTGGGAGTAATCAACACGGGTGTGCACACACGCTCCGCGTGGGCGGCTCCATGACACACACGTTGTTTGGATGCATTTATTTTCTTACTTCACAAATTACTGTTTTGATAAATGTGCTTAGATGTGTTTTAGTATATTCTCTTCTTGTTTTATCCCGTTCATTTTATGTTTTAAATGCTTAAAAAAAACATTTCGGTGTAATTTTTTGGATGTGGGAATGAATTAATTGGTTTTCCATTATTTCCTATGGGGAAAATACGATCAGAATTCGAACATTTTAGGATTCGAACCCGCACTCGGAACAGATTAAATTCGAGTACTGAGGTTCCACTGTATTTGCATAATAGTGTTCTGAGTAGCAAAGCAAATTGCACAGGTCATGTCCTGTCTGTTTAAAGCTGAAGACAGAAGACTAATTCACAAGGTGAATCTTCGCCCATTTTGCCAATCTATACATGTTCTTTCTGTTTAAAAATACAAACCCTAAGCTAATGGCTCAGTCCTGTGTTTGAGGAGTCTGTATAGGGACAAAGCATAGGACCCTTTTAAACCTGACTCTCCTAAATGTGTTTGGATAACACGCACAAACCAATGGTCCATTAGCATTGACAGGATGGATGAAGATCACTCCTTACACTCATTGCCGTGCGGATCATATCCCTGTCCTCTGGGTCAGAACTCTCCAGTAAATCCTCCAAGTCATTTGAGGACAGCGAAAGCTCCTAAACAAGTAAAACACAGAAAAGTGTTCAGAAATAAAAGTTGAAACACCCACAAGCAGAAGAGCCCATGCATGTTTGTGAGTTGTATTGCCAGTGGCTTGAACATGAGCTGCCTGGATGATGACAAAAACAGCTTTTGCTCTAAGTGCTTTATACTTTGACCTGATCCTCTCTGTCCTTATGTGATGACTGATTTCCTGAGGGATAATTTTTTAATAGTTGTATCATATAACATGTTGTGTTACTAGTTTTTGTTGCTAGGAGGCACTATAGGTGTAGGTGTATAAGGTAAAATAGAAATACAGCTGTGAATTTGCCAGAAAGGTTCACAGGGCATCTGTGGAGAGTACATGTGTGAATCGAGATCAGGACTGCAAGATGCAACAAAAACGTTTTTCCTTTATGGATAAAGGAAAGACTATGTGGCTGCCTCACTTCTGGAACTTGAGTGTTTGGGAAGCGTTGGGGTTTCTGAGCAGTGCCATCACATCGTGGTAAATACACTTCACACTGCTCTCTGGCTGCATCTGGCTCCCCCATTAGGAATGTCACCTGTTTCAGATCGCCCTAGGCATATTAAACACACACACACACACACACACACACACACACACACACACACACACACACACACACAAATGAGAGTCCATGCAAATATGGGTTCTTATCACAATAAACTTGCCTCCACTTTGCCAGCGAGTTTGATGTGTAAATGTGTGAACAGACCGCTGAGGCAATGCTCTGCATGAGATCATCTGAACAGGCACTACTTAGACTTCATGCAGTATTAGCACTCTTTCATACGTTTACCTTGTGTGCAGCTGTCCAAATCTCTTTTCCTAGCTATCATTAAACGATTTCATCCATGAGTCAAATGTAGCATTCAACAATTAATCCCGAAGGGTGGTGGAGGTCCCAAAATAATCCAACCAAATCTCTATCCTAGCCAGCTGCTTTTAATGACTTACTGACATACTTAAACTTAACTATACCAGACATGAGTACTAGGCAACTGTCACCCAGCCAACAAATATTTAACAAAAGATGTAGTCTGAATATGAGAATTACATAAAATATTTATTCTGATGCAGTCACTCGTGCCCAAACGAGAGGCTATTTTGGGTTCAGTCGAGATATCCCAGATGCACTGTTCTGAATAACCATATTTAATACACATTTAATTATTAGTCTTCCTTTATTCTTGCGCGTTCACTCTGTGTTTTCTATCCCCGTTTCTTTTTTCAGTTCCTGCTTTAACACTTGAGTAAACACAATGTGAAAATGCCTTTAGAGATATTTGAGACTGGGGATCGCAGTGTGAACTGATTTGGGGTTTCCCCTACTCTAATTTACTCTAACATCATTTTCAATCCTTTCCTGAGCTGCACCAACTGAACTAGATCGTTATGGTATTTCAGTGAAATCAGATTAATAATACTATTCATTTAATGGCTAGTCAAGACTGCATGTTCTATTGTGCGAAACAAGATAAGACTACTGAACTCCAGACCTAATAATGTGTACAAGCTGTAGTTATCTATGTATATAAACTTGTAACAGTGAAAAGGTTTTCCAGAGAGATTACATGATGGAAAATGTTCCATCTTGTTGTCGGCTAAGTGCAACCACAGATGTTCTTGATGTCCCCAATGGCACACGTACCTGTATTTTTAATAACTCATTCCTCATAAACAAGCTGGGGGTTTGTGGTTGTCCATAGGGACAGGTCTGGGGATGTCTTCATGAGTCGTATTGTGTGGAAATGTGGGATGCATTATATGACTGATTTTCACTCGGCTATCAAGTGGGTTAAAGGCACTGTACATTGATTTTGGTGTGTTGTAAATAATTACAATTTGATCACACCTCAAACTTAATAAGCCTACTCATTTGAAATAACTGATTTTTTTTATTTTTATTTTTTTACCTCAAACGGTATTTCAAAGCCCTCAATGATTCCTCCCACCATGATAAGCCCATCAGTGGTGATTCCCAGACCCTCCTTGTAGGCCCAGTCTACACTTTCCACCATGGCACAGTCCACATACAATGCAAACCGGCCTGTCGACACGCTCACTGCCACTCGATGCCAATTCCCGTCAGACAACACAGCCACTGGAAACCTAAAATAAATCAGACATAACTATGAACTTGAATTCATTTGACCACATATTAAATGCAGAGCTTTCTTGGTATATAACACAAAATGATGTTGCTGTAAACACACGGAGGACATCAATATGCTTTCAATATGCACAGTGTGAATGCTTCATTTTAAATGCAAATTGAGTCATTTTCAGCCAACTGCTGTTTCCATGGTCAGATAATCAATGTGTCTGCTCTGTGAGGTCTGACATTTAAAATCTGTGAACGCAATGGGATTTCTTAATAATGTATTCATTCTAAGCTTATTCTTACATCCACATGTTCGCCTTATTTTTATGCTTACATTTCTTGGTCAGGATTAGACCAAGAAACCACTTTTCTTTTACTAAGCACCATTTCATTTGCAATGCTGACTTTGTTTCTTGATCCCATTCATTCCCATTCCTTTCAAGTTTAAAGACTTAGTATAGTCGTCTTACAACATTTCCCTACTTTCCTATCCTTTCTAGACAACAATTTTGGAATTTTAGAGTGCTTGTGTGTATAAAAAGGCCCAGACTGACTCGTAATGGCGCTGCTGTGTGCTGATAAAGGTGAAGGAGTGGGCGCTGATGCGGATCTGAAGGAGGATGTGACCGTCTGGGCAGAGGAACGTAAAGAGGCTACGGTCTTCATGCTGAGAACTGCGTAACTGGAGCAGCAGGCTGAACTCATCAACAAATCTGGAAACAAAATGCGTAACACAACAAAGCGCTGCTCAACAATATTATTTATATTAACATCATGCATATCAATATCACACATATCGATATCGAGGCCAGACTAATCTTATGAGAATATCATAGCATGATCAACAGTTCATTATTGTTAAATATTTTTTCACAGCATGGTTATTACTAAAACAAAACAGTCATCGCAAACTTTAATGGTGTTCTGTGGCTGTTGTGGGACATCATACACATTTTCATGCAGCAGTGTTACATACACAATTTATTTAAGAAATAATGAGCTGTACACAGAACACCAATAACTAGAAATCAATTAGTTTCCTGTAAGTTACTGTAAAATCGGATGGCCATTTCACACAGTGTATATCCACTTTCAGGATATGGTTCACTGAATTAATGCGAGATCAGGCTTCCTGTATTTACCTGTGGCCAAACACTTGACGTAAGGGTACGGAGAGAGTGGAGTACTGTCCCACATGCAGCACTGGACACCTCTGATCTTCCAGAGCTACAGAGGCATTATTGCTGTTGGCCACCTGCCATAGCTGATCCAGAAGACTGATGCCTTCTACAGTGAGAGAGAGTAGATATAAAACATGTGATCAACAACACGCATATCCAGGAAACATGGCTGTACGATGACTTCGAATCCTTGCCTGAGGTAGCTTAAATCACAACCTAACACATGAGTATAATAAACGCTGGAAACATCTGTTTTCAGAGAAAGCTCACGGGCAGAAGAAAGATTAGATCCTATAAAAGCTCTTAGATTAAACCGGGGTCTGTTCCACGTAGGCCCCTGAGAATTCATTTGTGCTACACGGGACCTGATGGCATGATGGGGAGTCTGTGTAAGGCCTTTCAGGAAATCGCTTTAATAAAAAAGACAAACAGAGATCAGAACCTCCATTAAAAGGTGAGAGCTATTTCTAAAATCATACTCAACCGGACCACCCTTTGTGCCAGACCTCTTGCTCATTTTACTTCCAGACACAATAGGTTGTGTTCGAGTGTATGTGAGGTGGAGAGAGTGCACACACCCTATGCACACTTCTAACTGCAGAACACAAGAAGCTAGTTGTGCTCAAGCAGGGCAGTATTGATAAATAATCCATTGGAGCCCCCCAGGTGCTGTCAAGAAAGCTGCCTTTAATCCAGCATGGAGAGAGCAACTCTGCATAAACAGCACAGCAAGAGCAAAAAACACACCTGCCAAGCCTGACAGATGGGAGTTGGGTTTCTCACCACGGTGGGCCAGGCAATTCCTGCCACATGTCATGCTGCTTGGACTCGACTAACAGAAAATTCCAGTTTGAGAGAAGGTTCTGATTACGGCAGGCACCGTTTACATTTACACATCATTTACGTTTACGCTTAGGTGTGCTTTTCGTTTCGTCTGAATGGATTACTTTATACGGGACACAAAAACAGACGTTGATTAGCACATACTAAAACTAAAGCAACCTGTTTGAGTTATGTCTTTTAAAGCTGACATTGTAGAGCTAGGATGGGGGAAAAAAACCTAACTATATAATTATAGCTTTTCTCTGTTTCAGTGTCGAGTCTCAAGGGATCTAAAAAAAAAAAAAAAAAAAACCCCCAACAAATATGCACACAGAAGGCCTAAATAGAAATCCACTCGGGCCCAGACCCAGGTGAATCAGTTAAAGCCCGTCACTGGGGTTTTGGCTGAAAAGAAGGGGCGGAATAAAGCGGGCTAACTGAGAACGGCCGAACATGAACGTGATTTGCACCCTGCAGAAGGAGTTTGTTATACACAACTTCTCCTATACAGCTTAAAAGCCTTTCCAAGTTTAAGTTGCGTTTCTACTCATCACGGGTGCAAAGAGTCTAGAGATTTAGTGAAAATACTTTGTGCAAGTCTTCCCTCTTATATTAAAATCATACAACTGTGGTAAACATGTTCAGGCTTCATTCTTCAATAGGCAGCAATTACCAGACACGGAAGAAGAAAAATGACTGAAAAGGGGACGATGTGGGAAAGCTAAGTGAGACAGTATAAAGATGTTGACGGTCTTATTACAGGAAGGAACGGACTGATGTGCTTTCCTCTAGTTTGAGACGAAACAGAAACAGAACGACAAGACAAACAATGCAAACCAGACGCCTGAAGTTGTTTAGTCGAAGTGTGTGTGTTTAAACACCTTCACTCCAACCTCCTGAAGGCAAGGCCTGGGTTAGTCCATGTTTCAAAACAAAAAGCTCATGCTAAAAGTCATTTCTTGGTGACATCAGGCTCATGCAAAACATCTGAAAAGGCACTGCAGGGCTTTTGTTGCCTTTTTTTTTTATGTCAAGCATTCTTTGAGTGGTCCTGTGCAGCAGCCGGGGAGAGTATGCTCCACGCCAAGTAGAACATTCCTCGCAGACACATCATGTTTGCAAGCAGCCTGCCTCTACGCACACACACACGCTGTGCACAGAGATTTACTAAAGCATGGAATAAAAACAACACACAGACATTTACGACGCTTGTGGAAATAGAAAGGACGAAATCTCTGCACACGGTGTCTGTAAACACTTAGATACGTCAGTACTAAAAAATAAATGATGTAATCATCACCATGAACAGAATCTAAATATGGCATCCTTTTTAATTAAGCATGCTTCACCGATGTAAATGTGACTGTACTGTATTTGAAAAACACTTTCCTTCCCAAATGATCTAGTGGTTCCAGTCTAGTGTCCTGAACGCAGATGTCAGCAAAGTAAACACAGGAGTGGACAAACCATAAATCTATTAGCTAGCCCACCGGACGAGAGAAGACTCCAAGGTCCTGTCCAGTCACAGGTTTGGTTGGCAGGAAAGTGAACCAGCTTAAAAAAAAGTGTAACATAACGTAATGTAATGTAACGTAATAATGTAAATGTAATGTAATAATGTACGACAAGGTACTTAGCTAGGTAAGTGCACTAATTCAGATACAAATGTGTAATTTGAAATTGGTGTAATGTGAGTTCAAATTTGCAGATAGAGGAAGAGGCATAAATCTAGTTGATTCACACTTGTCTCAGATTAATTTTGTCTCAGATTAATTGCCATTTACACTCAGATTTGTCTTGATGCTGGGAATAGGTCTCACTAAATATGGTTTTGGGCTTGATTGAAAGATTGGACAAATAATGTTTGTGTTGTCTTTTTTTTTTTGGCAATAAGTAATTCCTTCATGTTCATGAATCAGTGCAATACGAGCATGAAACCAACTAGCTGAAGTACAGACTGGGCCCCAGAACGGAGCTGATGGTTTTTCAGTCTTGATTTTGACTGGGTTTCACTTTTATTTGGCGTAGATACCGACACGGTCTCAACTCCTTTAAAGCTCAGTTTTGATTCACTCTCAGCTAGTTCTGGTCTTGGATTTGACAATTGTGGTTTTCGGTCATAGGGGATTACTCAGTGTAGTCACTGTAGTTTAGTTGTTTTTTTTTTTCATACTGTCATTTGAGACCTTGACAAAAAGTCAGCAGTCACCAGATCTTCAACTATGACCGATGGTGTTCTTTCCCCACATCGACAAGTTTAACCATCATGCAACTGCATGTTGTGCTGTTAACAGATTAATATGCCACTTAATTTTGCTCCGTTTTGTCAGTGTTTCAACATGCCAACATGTCCTGATTGTAAAATTCAAGCACCCTAATTACTATGAATAGTAAAGGTTTTTGAGCGCACCTTGGCTGATATCTTTAGTGCCACGTGTGACAGGATTCAGCAGTACAGTACAGTTTTGGCACTGATGTGTGTTGCAACACTGAAGTACGTTTTGGACAAATACACACCAGAGCTTGTGAGCTGAGCGAAGCAAAGAGAATTTCTGCTCTTCGCTCATGGAGCCGTTCGCTCCCCATTCTCAACCACTGCAGACTTCTCTGGTCAATTTTCACCCCACTTCAATAAAATAGCGCACTGCTCGCTGTTCAAAAAAAGAAAACAAACAAACTGTAGTCTGGTCTGGCATCAAAGTAACTGAGCAGCCAAATCCACGTTCAAGCAGAAAAGATGCACTAACGAAATAAAAAAACAAAGCTATCTGTAAAAATGTAATTAATCACAGGCCTAATTAAACAAAAATAAGATAGATGTTAGAGATACATTATGCAAATTTTAAAACAAGCTAATCTGTTTGGCAAAACCTTCATGACTTATCAAGTCTATTCTAAATAAAACTGACTTGCATTAAATAACTGAAATTCTTCATGCAATGTGCATATGGGTTACATAAAATAAAACGAGCATGGTGTGACCAGATCCACTCCGGTGTATGAAAGTGGAGTGAGATGGAGTGAGAGACGAGGTAATACGACAGTTATTTCCAACTATGCCACTCCATGCTCCTGCAAAAAACCTTCCACTCCTGCTCTGCTCACATGCGCTGATACACACAACAAATAAAAAGTTTTGTCTTGGGGAAAATCAATGTTGAGTAGAGTTTATTCTTTCTAAGGCTGTTTAGTAAGTGGAGAAAAAACAATGACTTCTAGCCTACTGGGCCTACACGTCCACTGAGCATCTAAGTATAAAAAAATTAATAAATAAACTAATAGTGACCTCCGCCAAGAAGGACATGTTTTCAGTGTGGTTTGTTTGTTAGCCTGTTTGTCTGCCTATAACCAGGATTTTGTAAAACCTAAAAAACCTACTGATTTTCATGAAACTTGGTGCCAGGGTGTATCATGGGCTGTGGAGCAGACACAGGGGCGGCTCCATGAAATTATTTTCACTTTTGCTTACATTGTGAGATACGGCATTTGGGCTGGGTGAAACTCTGCACTCAACAATGCCATACAGGTTCAAATCCAGTAGATGGCACTAAAGTTCAATAGTAACAAAACATAGCCAGTGTAGAAATATTCTAACTCCATTGGGAATATGTCCTCCATATAAAGTGGTTTGGTGGGGTTTTGCATATCACTAAAGAATCGACTATTGTACTTGGCAGAGGTCTGCGCTCTTTGAGCACCCTTCTAGGTTGGACATGTAATCTTCTTGGGCTACTGATTTTTCCACCATGAAACATCCTATATAAAAACATTTTAGCTATTCGTCCACAGTTCTGCATCTGTTGGGAATGAGATGCTTTTCCCCCCGAGAAGGGGTTTTGCAGACAAATAAGTCATTAAGCCAGAGCAATTTCACACAGATGGGGACTGTTTTGGACTCTTGTGTATCCTGTGAGTAATTACTGCTTCAATCGCAGCATCTCTTCTGGGTCTTTCAAACTTCATTGTACTTTAGCATCTTCAAATGAATGATGACCCACAACACATCCCCTGTTAATGCCAACGTCATACTGATGTCTACCCTACAGCATGATTCCTGATCATTCACATATGCTTAAACCTCATTAGACAAAGCAGGCCTTCAAAATGGTCGCATGTATGCATTTTTTAGTTAAATAGTTAAAGTCAAGCTAAATAACACTTAAGCAACACAAAGATTCTGATTCTGAAACTCAACAACTGTTTAAGGTCCGCAATCACCGTTTATCCCCAGGTTTTGAGTAGAATAAATCTTTCAGAAATAATCCCCCAGATGCCCTATGATATAGGAACGGAAATCCATCACCAACCCCTGGAGAGAAAAGGATGGAGTCCACAGGAGAGTCAACCCAAACCATAAAAGTGACCTCCATGCAGCCAAGTCATAAATAAGAGACCAAAGACAATTTTGAGATCAAAAGCAGAAGAAGCAGCTCAACATAAAAAAAAAAAGACAAGACTGATTCAAACCAGTGACCATTAATCCTTTCGGTGTGGGAGTCGACTAAAGTCGACATGTAGGGGTTTGGTACTATAGCCATGCATACATGTCGCCAAAATAAAATGGTTCAGTTGTACTCGCTAGGCGGCGACACTCGAGGTCATTTTTAGTGAGATACTGTTACTGTTGTGTGTCAGAGTACCATCTGGAGCACGTTGTTGACATGCAATATTACGATATGCAGTAAAAAATGCCGCGGAAAGGAAAATTTAGCAAGGAGGAGGTTCTGAAATTAGTGCTGGATGATATATCTGACCTGTCTGACCATGATTTTGACGATGCGGAGATGGATAGCAAGAGTGGAACCGAAACTGCAAGGGCTTCTAGCGATCTTGAAACTGACACTGCAGGGCCGTCTACGAGGGGAAAAACTCGTCAAGCTTCCACTCATTCTGCCGCATCATGTAAAGAGAATACCACCTCAACAGTTTCTACTGGTGCAAAGTCAAAGCAACAGCCCAAATTTACGCACAAAATATTCAGCACTAGGGGCAAAGTAAAAAAATTTTTTCAGCACCGAAGGGTTAAACAAGAATTAAAAAAACAGATCAACAAGAGTCATAAAACAGACATAACACGTACTGTATATTGCTAGGACCAGAATGTCTATTAATTTTCTTTCATTGAAATGCATCTATAACTTCAACTTCTTCACTTGGAGTTGTATGTATAATAATACTATGCCTTTGACTACAAGTGCTGTACCGAGCAAATTTAGCAATTTTTAAAAAAGAATCCATGTGAGCATGCACTGGTTAACAGACGAGAGAAGCTGAAATCTGAAGTGGAGTGGTCGGCAAACTACACTGAAACTAAAAAAAAAAAAAAAGGCCGTAAGAGTTAGATTTTTTTTTTTTAAAAATGCATGTGTGCTGCCTGTCTCATTATTTCGCCAAATCCACATTTACAAAATAATCACTAAACATAGACATAAACATACTAAAGTGTGTGTGTGTGTGTGTGTGTGTGTGTGTGTGTGTGTGTGTATATGTGTGTCAATTTTTGGTTCACGCGTTGGGCACAGCCTTAAATCCATGTAATCCATTTAGCCGTGTAAACAACAGCTCTTAACACTTGCATTGTAAAAAAAAAAAAAAAAAAAAAAAAAAAAACCCTGCAGATAAATGGACTGACAGTGAAGGCCAGACTTTATTGATCAGATTCTGATGTGGCTTACATAGCTTCCCTATTCCTGCTGGCGAAAGAAAAAAAAAAAAGGCCCTTGAAGGTGTGTAGGACTGGGGCAGCTCCCCAGAGGGTAGTTCCTCTCAATAAGTCCCTAGAACTGTTTGGTCCATAAAAGCTTTATAACTACTTGTTAGACCATTCTCTTACCTGTAAATATTCTAAGTAAATAATTGCTATTCCAGAGGAGACTGGTCGAGTGCCAGCTGTTATTGGGAATGAGTAACCAAGAACGAGTAGGTTGAACGAGTGGAAATTACCTCTACTTAAAATCACAGGAAAAAAAAGAAAGAAATTAAATCCACCACACTCTCTCTCACACGCCTACCTCCAGTATCCTCACTCCCATCATCCCCAGCAGGGTGTCACATTTACCTAAAGTACACAAACACAAAGTAACTCAATTCTTTAAGCTAGTCTCCATAAGAGACCCCAATTATGATGAGACTTGGACTTGACTTGAGTAGCATCTGAAGGATTATTGGACTTTATTTGTATTTGACTGGACTGGAGGACAAATCAAAAATCCATAAGCTAGTCCCCTGGACAAACAGAAGCTCCATTGCATTTTTGCTTGTGACTGCTTTTTATGCTAGCATAACAGTTTGTGCCCTGTTTCTATGTCCCTTCTGATTTCTGATTGTGAAGATATTTTTAGCATCCATTCAGGCCAGTTAAAATGGCTAGTTCCTACAAACAACCAGACCATGTTCTCAGTTTGCACACAGAGTGCAGCAGGTGGTTTGGATAAAAGTAGTGTGCCACATGGAGCATTCTAGATTTACACAAAAAGGGGGGGAAAGGGGGGGGGGGTGTCTGTGTTTGTTGAAGTTAGTGAACCTGCTTGTCTAGCGGTCAACTGTGAATGAAAATCTGATGTAATTTGTAAATGTAATTTGCTTGTCTACCCCAGGAAGCTGAAGTGTTCAGGTTAGAGCTGCTGGTTGGAGAAACGACATGAACTTGTAGGATTTAGGGAATCTTCAAGGGAATGGAAAACAGTATGGAACGCAGTATTCATACGTATGTTTTCATTAGTGTAAAAGTACCTGTAACTACAAACTGTTGTGTTTTTGTATGCTTAGAATGCACCCTTTAGATGTACTTGGGGAGAGGGTCCTCTTACACAATCCTCTAGAGACCACCTATTGCCTTTTAACAAGTGCCAGTATGAAAGTGAAAGGTAGCACCAGAAGGAAAATGCAGAAGATCAAAGGAAGACAAGGAAGGAAAAAAAGTGTTGGTGTTGCTAGCTAACAAGTTTGAGAACCCAAATTAAAAATGGAGGATCATACT
>JAQMCW010000011.1:15665822-15678842 GCA_030068335.1 Chrysichthys cranchii
TAATGTTTATCAGTACATTACAGAAAATAATGAACTTTATCACAATATGCTAATTTTTTGAGAAGGACCTGTATATAAAATTTATATTTTTTATTATTTCTACCAATATGTATTAAGTCTTTCTTGACTCCATGTAGTTCATTCAGTCTAATACTAGAAAGGCAAGAGCTCACCATGTACTCTTTGGCAAAATAAAATGTACATCACACACTGCAATGTTACAACAACAACAACACTAAGTGTAGAAACTCCTAACATGCATTCAATTCGGATGTAGCGAAAACGTCTTTCAGTGTCGATTCTTTCGCCCTTTTTTTTTTTGGTACAGTGCCTTTTCGAAGCTACGTTGTTGATGCTTTCGCCTCTGCAGTGTACAGACTTCTTGCTCACCTGTCTTAAATAATTCACACAAACATATATTCTCTCTTTTGTGCATTGCCATAATCTCTGTCTTCACACCATGCTATGATACATAGAAGGAACAAATATCTGACATATTACCTACAGTGTACAGAATCCAGTATTTGCCTTTCTCAGGTTATAATGCCTCACGGTACATCATCATACCCATACAGTAATTAATCTCATAGGTTAGGCACTTGGTATTTTACCACTTGAGGGTAATATAGTATTTTTTTTTTTTTTTAAAAAAAGAAAAAAGTGTAGACCTTACAGGACACCCAGCTACGCACATCATGTAGGAGGTACAAAAAGGATCACTGTGAAAAGATGCTCACTCTACACTCTACTGCAATCTCATATAAAACTAATTACAATTTGGCGCGTTTGTTTTTTTTTTCGTTTCTTCTTCTTCTTCCTTTTTTAGCTACTGGGAGCATTTTACCTGTGCCACTTACAAGAGGAAGAAACAGCATAAAGCAGCAGCAGGGAAAGAATTGTTAAGACGAAGAAGCCTGGATAAAACCAAGGATGTGTAAGCTTTTATATGAATGAAAGAGAGGTCCCAGGATCGTAACAATACCTATAGATGAACAGAGGTCCTGCACTTTCGTTATAGATTGTGCTTTCTAAACAAACATGGCTGTATCTCTCTGCCCCTCTGTCGAGTTTAGCCCTATTAATATGATTCCAGAGAGCAGAGGGCAGCGTTTGCTAGCACTGAGGACATAGCTGAACTATTTCTCCTCTTCAGTGGCAGACAGAGCTCGCCTTGGGTTATCAAATTTATCATGGCACTCATATTGTCACAATCTGTGTTCAGAGAACCATCTGGACAAGAGGGAATATCATCATGCCACATTCATGAAAAAATTAATGACTCATACTGTCTTTTAGATCTCCTCAAGCATCCAGGCTATCTTCACACAGGCATGATGCAAATGTATGACTATCTTGAGGCAAAGATGATAAAACTCATCCTGCACTTTTTAAAGACACATTAAAGACCTATATTGGTCACCATTTTGTCAGCACCAGTCATCCTTCTCTGTATCCTGATAGCTTGGGGAAATCCTGGCACTGGAGCCCAGAGATGCGCTAACTCCCAAAGTGAAGTGGTACCCGTTAGGAACTCCGCTTCGGCTCTGCTGAAGCATGGACGCCACCACCCCACCGGCTGAATGGGTAGCAGAGACTGTTCTTGGAAAACGTCCTGAGCTGTAGGTGCTCAAAGCATCATGGAAATCTTCGGCCTCTGACGGGTGGGGGTCTCGCTGCAGGGGTCCGAGGTTGGGGTCAGATCCGATCCGAGTGACAGGCACAGGACATGGTTGGTGAGTGATGCCGAGCAGGGCGTCGTGCTCCGACTGCCCTCGGCTCAGGTAGGTGGGGACTGGCCCGGATGAGCGGGTGGCAGCTGTTTGCAGTGGGGAGGAGCTAGTAGACTTAAAGGCCACTGCAGGCCTTGGGGTGAGTGGTGTCTGAGGGAGCTGTCTCCTTCCACGGCATGGTGTACTGGAGCCTGAGGTGAAGAGCACTGAGCTGCCCTTAGCTGAGTTAACGCCCTGCAAAATGATATATAACAGGACAAACATCAGCGCTAGACGTTGAGAGAGAGGCAAAATACAAATTGGATAAATATATGAACGTATAGCCAGACAGACGTGCATGCAGACAAATCAAACCAAAGGAGCTTTCAGTTTTCTCAATAAAGTGTTTTTGCACCAATACAAGTAGCTCGTTTTCGTAAGTACCGTTTTCAATCTGTTGGGTTCTTGAGGATCTCCTGGTGACGTCGATCTGCTTGGCCCAGGTGATCGGCTGTGACAATGTTCTCTGTTTCCATAGCGATCGCAGGAGTAGTAACGCTGCTTTCGGTCAGTGGCGGAGGACGAGTGGTGCTTCCTCTCATGAGAGCGACCTCGATCTCTCTCCCATTCACAAGCTTGATCCGTTTGCGTCTCATTGCTCAGATCCACCGTTGCATCTGAAAAAGGTCTTTATAAGTAAATGAGATTCACACACAGCTGCATTCTACTCACAATATGGATAACATGGGTAGAACAGTAAACTAAGAGCATCAGAGTGGTGTTTTTTTATATCAGGGTCTGAAGTCTGAAGTTTTTCTTCATCGGCGTGTAAAGAAACACCTGCACAAGTTTAGAAGCTGAGACCAAGACCTTTTCATCTGAGAAACAAAGCCACCACCCTGGCAGAAAGTAACTGCTTCCTTCTGACCACTTACCCCTCTGTTTGTGTGTGTATGTATGGGTTCATGTTTGAGTGTTTGTATGTTTTTATAAAGCCTTTTTACGAGCAGAATGGAAATGCCACAACCAATGGAAGGAGTGTGCAGTACTTCCAGTGTAAATGGTGCCTAGGTTATATCTTGCATATGATATTTTCTGTCCTGGGATAGTATTTCAGAACAGCATTCCCATCATGTTCCAACAAGATACAGGTGAGTACCATAACTCATATTAAATTACTGTACAGATGCATTTTCTAAATCACTATGCTGTAGATGTACATATTGCTGTGGGCAGATATGTCACACATTAAGGTTGTGTTTGTGTCTGCCCATCCCATCTTACAGAACCATGCATTCAAATTCAATGCCTTTCAAGTTTACTTTCTTGCATCTTAGGTGTGCATTTTCTTACCCACAGAACCAGGCTGTTCCTCACTGATAGCTCGGTCCAGGGACTTATGCTTCTTGTCTCTGCGGCGGTGACATCGATGATGATGATGATGATGATGTTGGTGCACTCTGTCTTTCTCCTGAGTCTGTGCTACCAGGGGCCGCTCCAACGCATATTCCCTCAAATTCAACTCTGTCCCTCCTCTCTGAGAAGCCAAAGAGGAGGCTGAGCGTCGCATTGGACTGCCGTTTGTGATGGGCTTTGAGATGGAGAAAAGAAAATGAGGAAGGATGACAGAATGAGAGCTCTAAAACCGGAATGAAATGACACTTCAGAACACTTAGTAGAGTAAGACATTACCAGAATGTCACAAACCAACTCACAAGATCAGTGGTTTGTAAAAACTCTTTCAATGCACAGTGCACGCCTATTATTGACACGCACACACACACACACACACAAACAGAGAAATACATATCTTGAAGAGCAGGAGAAGAACACCATCACTGTGTGATGCAAACACTCAGTTGTATGAATGCTGTCATCGAGATGTTTCTTAACCTTCACAATTGCTATCAGAGCGTGTCCAAAGCCAAGCAGGGGCAATAGCACAAAGAAGAATAGCTGACAAATGTACTATAAAGTGTGTCTTTTACTGTAGAAATGAAATGCACCTCAATAAGCTTACATAAAAGCTGTCGTAAGCTTTATTCGGTGTTTCATCTCCCAAAAGACTCAAGGCTGTTGCAAGTACAATTAAGGACCAGTGTTTGTTGACTTGTTAGTACTGTCCACTGCTTGATAATAATTTGGGTTTTGGCTTATTGCATTTTTTTCATGATTGCTAACAATCATGCTAAGTTCACTTTTCAAAAACTCTTCACACTTATCTCTGAATAAGCTTGGCTAAACTGTATATTTTATGTACAAATACACTACCACAACACTGCAGACAAATCTAAAATTCAAGCCTTCAAAACTTCAAGATAATGCTTATTGATAGTTAGTAGCATACACTTGTTGCACTATTTGAAGTATTTTGGTGCTGTGGTAACCATTTGTGGCTCTTGAACCATGTCCTGGTAAAGGGTCTTTAGTGAAGTCCCAGTACAGTCAACTTTGGGGAATTGACAGAGACAGAGGTCAGCTAAAGAGCAATGCAAAAATCCCCATGAACTGTACAAAAAGACTAAGTATATTATGTCCAGATTAGGGTTACCAAGATCCCCTCCTGGAGCCAGGTCTGAGGGTGATGTCCACAAGTAATGTGACCAGACCACCAACGTAGCACAGGAGCCTTTGTTTAAGCCCTTTCGGTGCTGAATTATTTTTTTTACTTTGCCCCTAGTGCTGAATATTTTGTGTGTAAATTCGGGCCGTCACTTTGACTTTGCACCAGTAGAAGCTGTTCAGGTGGAGCTATCTTTACATAACGAGTGGAAGCTTGACGAGTTTTTCCCCTTGAAGACAGCCCTTGCAGTTTCGGTTTCACTCTCGCTATCCATCTCTGCATTGTCAAAATCATTGTCAGACAGGTCAGATATATCATCCAGCACTAAAGTCAGAACCTCCTCCTTGCTAAACTTTCCTTTCCGCGGCATTTTTACTGCATATCGTAATATAGCATGTCAACAATGTGCTCCAAATGGTACTCTGACACACAACAGGAACAGTATATTACTAAAAATTACCTCGAGTGTCGCCGCCTAGTGAGTACAATTGAACTATTTAATTTTGTCGACTTATGTCAACGTGTATGCATGGCCGTAGCACCAAACCCCTACATGTCGACTTTAGTCCCGCACCGAAAGGGTTAAGCATCAACTGCATGCCTAGTGGTCATCAGCATACTGCCAGACAGGCAGCAGGTATGCGATGGGCAGTCTTAGACAAACTAGGCTCTTGCAATGAAAACTGGCTTTGGGAACATGGAATGTCACTTTTTTGGTGATCAAAGACTATGAGTTAGTTTCTAAGATGGACAGATATAAACTAGATATAGTCCTCCCTGCATCCACACACTGTACAGGCTTCAGTATCAAACTTCTACACTAGGAGTGGTCTTTCTTCTACTACAAAGTTCCCACAGGAGTTTGGCCTCAGGTAGGTTTGGGAATACTTACCAGCTGAGTAGACAATGAAGGGTTGCCTCTAGGAGTTTTCATGTTTCAGAAAGGAAAAAGGGATACTAGTGACTGTCGCATGTGAAAAACACACCACATAATAGCATGACACAGTGAAATTACTTCACTGCATTGAACCCATTCACCTAGTGAAGCCGAACAGCACAGCACCCAGGGAGCAGTGCTTGGGGACAGAACCTTGATCAGGGTACCTCAGTGCACCCTGTTGGTCCAGGGCCCTGAACCCCCAACCTTCCAATTGAAGGGCCAATGCCCTGACCACTAGGCTACCACTGCCTCTGGGAAACTGGAGGAGGTTTCAAGAGGATATTGCCTAACGACTCCACAGTGTTTTGGAGGCTTTTTTCAATGGCGATTCTTGGAGGGGTATCACTGAGAGGAATGGCTTCCCAGATAAGAACCCGAGAAGTAACATATTATACTTGGAACAAAAACTTTGTTCTGACACAAGCTTGTTCAGAAGTGTAATTGGTTCCAGTGCATCTTTGGCCAAAGGTTAATGATTGAGCTGTGATTGCATCAACAGAATTGAAACCATACGTTTTGGACACCTGGCTAAAGACAGGGGCAGAGCTGTCAGCTGATTGGCACTTGGTGGTGACTTGGAATTGTTCCATAGGGTGCTGGCCAGATTTACCTTGTAAACCTAGGAAGGTCTTCCTGACAAATTTTATTCCCACAAGGGAAAGGACTACTCCCTTATACCAAGTAAGGTCTGGGACATTGAGTCTGCATGGGCCATACTAAATCATATAGACAATTGCAAGAAACACTGGCCAGATGTCCGTAGCTACAAGTCACTGCAATATACCTATGATGCACTAGTAGACCTCAATGGTGATAGAAGATGTCAAGTTGAAGGCGGCCTTCTAAATAATGCTCAGGGAGGCCTTCCATGAATAAACTGAAAGGTATGCAAGAGCCAGAAGACCTGCAAGAAAAATAGCTCTCGAATGAGAAAGGAGTTTGTAAAGGCCAGAGAAAAAGACTTTTGGGTGTGGACATTGCAATGGAAGGACATTCTGAGAAACTCAGAAACTTAACCCAGTGGATATGTCCTCTTTTCAAAAGACAAAAAATCTCTGGTGTGAAGGAGTCCATCTTTATGGCTGAGGTTGAAAGGGTAGTTAGAAACCTTTGTAGTGGCAAGGATGCAGTAGTGGAAGAGATGTGACTGGAGATGTTAAAGGCATTGATGTAATGGATTTCGTGGATAACAAGCTTCTTCAATGTTGCCGTTGGACTAGCAAACTGAAATGGGACCAGCTTTAAAAAGGTGGAGATCAGAGTTAAAGTTATACAGAGATCAAACATCTCAGCCTCCCAGGAAATACCATTAAAACGTTTTGATCCTGAGACTCTGATAGGTGAACCGAGATTTCAGGGGACACACTTTGCACATTCTAACCAGGCAGTATGATAGGTGACTTTAGGATTTATTATTTTTATTTATTATTTTTCATATTTTTCTTGATTTTGTTTGATATATTATGAGTTATACATTATATAAGTGTCACATGTAGCCAATTCACCTATTGGCATGTTTTAGGGTGATGGAAGAAACCAGAAAACCTGGAGGAAAACAGTATGATCACAGGAAACTATGCACGGGCTCAAACCGCAAACGCTGGAGTTGTGAGGTAGCAATATAACCTGCTTCGCCACTGTGCTGCTCGACTGAGAAACATGTGCAGTTAGAGTTTGGCCACTATGTGCAGCCTTGCCACTATGCAGAGCATGGTGATGCAGTGGTTAGCACCGTGGTTAGCAAGATAGTCCTGGATTTGATCCCCAGGTTGACCAGGATGCCTATCTGCGTGGAGTTTGCCTGTCTTCCTATGCCTACATCGGTTTACCTTTGGGTAATCAAAGTTGTGGTTCAGGTTCAAGATGGCGGCACACACAAACACACAGACTTGGTACATCTGGCAATGTTGTGCAAGAAAACACGCAATGACCATAAAAGATATTCTATTCTCGATATGCTACGTGTGTGAAGAGTCTTGGAAAAAAAGTTGATTTTGTTCTGTAAAATGTTTATTATTTACATTTAAAGTAGTTAAAAACTGTCATGCAGAAAAACTGATTCACTGGTGCTACACTCATTAGTGGAACAAAACCTTCGATAGATGTGCAGTTCCTCTACCCTCATCATCCCCAGCAGTCCTTTACTATGAGTACCGCTATGGGGAACCTTAATCTTATATACACTTACACTTATATACGCAAGTCTTGTCAGTAAATTAGATCTCTGAACCCCATAAACGTCCCTCAAACTGGGACAATGCAAGCTGATGATGTGAGAAGAAAGAACTGCATCGTTACTACTCCCTTAACATAAGCCATAATGGTATATTAATCACACATATACACCCACAATGCACACACATACTATATACACATGATACATACCATCCCATCCCCAAAACACAAAATATGTCGGTATGTATATTATGTGTTAACACTATGGCTATGAACGTCTAGAATCTTTCCAAATAATTTTTTGGAGCTTTATGTGTTTTGACATGACCCGGCTATTTATATCTCTGAATCAGTGTATGGGACAAGTCAAGAAAGCACAGACTGGAATGGACAAAGCACACACAGGCCAACACAGAAGTGATATGAGTGAGGCTGAGAGGAAAGCAAGATAGCTTTAGAGAGAAGGAAAGGGGAAGATAGAGAAGGGCTTGGAACATTGGTACATACTGCTAGGTATATCCCCGTGGTGTGGCGCAACTGGCTCCGCTGTAGGACAGGAAGAGGACACACAGGTGAGGAGAGCAGGGGAAAACACACAGCCAACATTGACTCATTCAGCACTGGAGAGACACTGGAGTACGGAAATGAGACCGCAGAGGAGTGGAGGAAGCATGGCGATGATAATATGTGAGGATTCAATGACAGTTAAGATCATAATATGAATAGACAGATTGATAACAAGTGAGAAAGAGGCAATACATTGAGAGAAAGTAAGAAAAAAGATACAGTATGACAGCTAAATTGGCAATATGATTACAATGGGATGAATCAAGTTGAAAGGAGGTATGGGGAAGCAAGAAGAACAGAGGAGGAGGAACTAAATGTCGAGGGAATACAAAGGCTCTGGACAGGGTGGGTGGGCTGTCGGAAAAGTGGGAAACATTGAGACAAGAACAGACAAGAAAAGACAGGAACAGACAAGACACAATTCAACATTATACAAAACAAGTCACAGATGATAAGACAGAGATAGAAAACAAACAGCAGAGACAGAAATAGTCTTTGGTAGTTACTAAAAATATTAGGAGAAAGTTCAAGGAAAAAAACTGAACAGACCATAGAAGGGAGATGAGAATGGAAACAACTTACATATAGGTTACATATAGGGGACGTTTGTGTCATTAATTACTGGTACAACAACACAATTTGAAATACTGAGTGTGCATCTAAAATGTTACACAGAAGTATACGTAGATACATATTAGATTATCATTATTAGATTAAAAAAAATTCCTTTTTAGCAGGTAAATACAAATGAAAGTACATAGAGATCTGTAGCACCCTGTACTGGAACGTTTTCTTTCACATTTTCTCTCATTATCTTCCTTTATGTGTTGTTTATCTTTATGCCCTGAAATTATCAGTCATAATGGAGGTGAAGGAGACTTTCAGTTCCAGTGAAAAGGATGTGTTCTTGTGTTTGTTTGTCCCAGTAAAGGAAGCATGTCCTCCCACTCCGAAATGCTCAAAAGAAAAGAAAAGAAAAGAAAAATCGAATCTACATGATATTACAGTTGATCCTCACATTCACGGACTAATTGGTGGGAGAGGTTGTCCGTTAATGTGAATAGTCCGATGAGGTGGGGGGGTGGGGGTGGGGGGGTGTTAAAATAATGGAAATACAAGGAAAAACACCACTAAGGACCATAAAAGTGCTACCCAAGTACTGATCACATGACAAGCAGCATAACAACTAACAAATAGGTAAGTACATTAAATACTAATGTAAATAAATATGTCAATAAGATTGTAAAGGTCATTTCCCTTATGTGTGTTCACACCATACTCCTCACAAACACCAGACTTCTTAATGAGCTCTAATTTCTGGCCAATACTAAGATTGACACGCTTTCTTTTATCACTAGACTTATCTTTGGGTGGCATAATTATGGCACTGGGCAGAAAACAGTGAAAAACACCAAATATTTGCCAAAAAAACAGTATAGCTTCACAACGACCACAGCGCAACCGACGCTTGTAAACAACTAGTAGCACACACTCCACCACCACCTAGCAGCCAATTGCTGAACAACAGGACTCAGATGCAACATCTGGGATTTTGAAACTTTCATACCGGACATTCTGGCTAATGGATTATGTATTCAGACCAGCGGATTTTGTCCGCTGTATCCGATATCCGTTAATGAGGTGTCCGTAGATGAGAGGATCTACTGTATATTGAAATTTTACCTTCTTTAAATATATGTTTTATGCATCATCTTGGAAATAAAGATACACAAAACTAATACCAATAATGTGTTTACAGTAAAAGATTTACGTGCATGTCGAGTACTGCATTTAGCATCACTATTCATTCATTTGCAAAGAAACAAAACAAAACAAAGAACGGCCTTACTAATGAGTAAATTCTAGCAGGCAACAAGAGAAAAGAATTTTACCTCAAAAACCTTAAAAAATGTCAGTGGATGAGATAATTCGTCCCCCACCGACTATGTTCAAAATCACAGAAAGGCAAAAAAAAAATCTAGGGCTTAGTTACCTAACAATTGTCTCTCCATTTATTTGCAACCGCCAAGGCCCACCCATTTGGTAAATATTGGTTCTTTATCTGTTCCCTGTATTGCCATAGCAAGGGATCAAAAACTATAAGCTACAGATGTCGGCACCTCTGAATTTTATTTATCCATGCATCCATTCATTCATCAGCCCATCTATCCAACCAGCCATTCATCACATCCAATCAAATCCAAACATTCATCGTCCCAACTAACTGAAGAACAGTAATGATGTTCACAGTTCACGTTTTCCCCCTTCCTCTTATTCCTTTATCTTTTTTCCCCCTTCCTCTTATCCTTTATCTAATACAACACCTTTTTGGAAATCACCATCTAAAAAACAACCTATTAATGCTAAAAGATTGCATAATGCATGAGAATGAAACAATGAGAGGCTTACCTGGAAGCCTGCACTAAGTCTGGGCATTGAAGCTGCCCTCCCATGGCCCTCCAGTGTGGAGAAGCCCCCTACATCAGAATTATTCTCCATATCCGTCATCTCTACTAATTCCTGTAAGATCCACACAGTGCACATACAAACATATGCAAAGACATGTACACATGCATCACAACACACACAACACAGAGATATACACATCACTATGGTCTGACAAAGACATAAATGGGTGGCGTGCTTGCTCAAGTATACAACAAATGCCACTTTGGCATTTTTTTTTTTTTTTGATGTCAGGGGTGCACTTCTCAGACGAGAGAGTGTTTTAGGAGAGACTGCACAGAAGCTACAGTAATGCTATAGGCCTTCAGCACTATGGACCGTGAGCTAACTTGGTTCTATATAAGATACACTGGGTTACAATGCACTAATGTGATTTATTATACATAACAGATGGCAATCCTGGGGTTTACAGGCAACTATACAGTATATAGTGAACTATAGGCTAATGGGCTATAGTGGTGTTACAGAAGAATATGCTTGTACTTAGTGTGCTATAATTGTAATTACAGGCAGTCCTCAAGTTACGATGGAGATGTCTTCCGCTATACGCATCGTAAGTGGAAAATATCGCTGGTCGAATGTCGTAGGCCACTGCTTAGCCTAGCTTGGGTAGCTTAGCTTAGCTTAGGTAGATTAAGTATCTTAGCCTAGCTTAGCCTTTTAGAAGACATGCTTCTGAATTAAAATGATCTCTTGAAACACCCAAAAAAAAAAACCACGTGGTAATGCACTGATACACAAGTTAATTCCGTGACTTGCGGGAGAGAGTGAGGCATCACACAAGGCAAGTGATGCATGCATACATCCAGGCATCGTCCGCATACTTCCAGGAGTCGTCTGCGTACTTCCAGGTGTCGTCCACGTACTTTTGGGTGTCATCCGAACGTATCGTATGCCACATGCTGTTATGCTGGCCTGACAGCGATGCCTGTCCGCGATTCCTAAATATTTTCTAAATATTTTACAGTTTCTAGCGTATCGCAATCGTCATCGTAACATAACTTCCGGGCCATCGTAACTAGGGGAGCATCTGTATATGCTTGACTAACGTAGGCTATAAGGGGTTCACAGTGGGTTAGCGTGGCCTACAAGAATCTATGGTGAACTACAATGTTGCTACAGAGGGCTATAACAATATATTATAGGCTATTATGGGGTAGAATCAGGTAGAATGGTTTTCAATGGGGCTACAGAGGGCTATGTACCAGAACTCTGGTCAGCCAAAAGACTTGGAAGCTGGTTATACACAACTGATCAGAGTACTCCAATACCTGAGATTCAGTATTTGGTACGTCTTCTGAATGGACAGAATCCCTGCCCTTCGGAAGCGTCTCTGCTGAAGGAGAATTCTTCATGGTACGGCTTTTTCTGTGATCACAGGAAATGTCAAAGCAAGCACACGTTGTTGTGTCACATTTCATTAATATAACGTTATTCAAATATCTTAGGATTAAAATGGATAATATAATAAAGAACAGTCAGGAAGCCAAACATGCTTGAGATGAATGAGATACTCACACTGGCTCGCCATTGGACAAGAGAGGGGTTGTGGGTGGGAACTCTGAATATGGAGGTGAATCGGTTTGAGAAGGAGGTGACAGTTTGGCATTATTGACTGATAACTCTTGTTCCTGTATGTGGGTTAGGGGTAACATGGGCTTGAAGAGAGACCCCATTTTACTCTGCAAAGTAGGGAAGACGTATACATTAATACTGTTCAACATTGCTTGTGGTTCCAACCATGAGAAAACCATGATAGTGGTTAGGATCCTTCTTTCCATCTCACAGGAAAGTTCAGGCATTATTTGCCTTAAATGTCATTTAAATCTATTCTGTTCTTGTCATTTTTCTTAAACACACTTGTACATAATAACAAAAGCTTCGACTACATGGATCGATCATGTGTGTTGGAATCGAGATGAGAAGAAGAGTACCAGTGCTCCTGAAGTGGGCTGCTGCTCTTGGAGTCTTTTGGTCCGGTTCTGTTTGTAGTAATCAAAGATCATCAGCGCAGCATACACTTTCCCAACCGTCAACTCGTTATCTGACATACACAGAGATGTTGCGATGTGAGGCGTGGCATGCTTCCGCTTGGTGAATTAACTTCATTCAATAGCAGTCAGGGCTCAAACGAAGAACGAGGGGCAGATAATTGTGAATTCTGTCGAGGTGTGATGCAATGCTGTATATCTGTAGAACTATCTGTAT
The DNA here is from genome assembly GCA_030068335.1 of Chrysichthys cranchii. Lineage (NCBI taxonomy): Eukaryota > Metazoa > Chordata > Actinopteri > Siluriformes > Claroteidae > Chrysichthys > Chrysichthys cranchii. Next base: position 15,678,451 of record JAQMCW010000011.1, read on the forward strand.
CTCTTTAGTGCTTCAAATATCTGTATCAGTACCTGTATTTATCCTATCTCTAGGTGCCTAGACACATTAGAAAACCCAGAAATAGAAATACAGTGGAACCTCTGGTCACAAACGCTTGCGAACACGAACAAATCGGTTCCCGATCAAAAAATCTGCCAAAATTTAGCATCTGGTCATGACCAGATAATCGGGTGCCGAACAAACACAGCCTCGGCCACTTTCCCCTTCTGCTTCGTACGCACCAATGTTTTCCCATTTTCTGTTTGCGTATTGCATACTTAACAAAGACGCACATGTCCCTGTAATTGGTCTCGGTCAGACGTGCGTTCATTGGCTGTACAGTAACCTCCGCCCCGCCCATCTTCCTCCTCACTTCCTTAACGCCAGAAGTC
>JAQMCW010000011.1:15732128-15742393 GCA_030068335.1 Chrysichthys cranchii
ATCACATTTCAAAATCAATGTCTGATTTTCATTAGTTCATTTTCAGTAAATTATTATTTATTACTACTTTTGTCAGTGTCAAGTTATTTCAGTGACCATTGTGGGTTTTTCTTTCTTTAACAGAAGGGTACCAACAATTTTGTTCACGTCTGTATATCTATATATAGTGCTGTGAAAAAGTATTTGCCCCCTTCCTGAGTTCCTCCATTTTTGTTTATTAACAACACTAAACTGGTCCTCATCTCCAAATAAATTTCGTATAAGACAAAATACAACCGGAGTAAATACAATACACAGTTATCAAATGATCTTGGGATTTACTGAAGAACAAAATCTCCCCAAAACCTATTTCACCTGTGTGAAAAAGTAATTGCCCCTAAGCACGTTTAGCAGCAAAAACTGCAATCAGACGCTTTCCATAACACAAGATCAGACTTTTTCATTGCTGTGGAGACATTTTGGCCCACTCTTCTCCACAAAATTGTTTTAATTCAGTCACACTGGAGGGTTTACATCTATGAACTGCCCTTTTCAGGTCCTGCCACAATATTTCAATGTGCTTCCGGTCAGGACTTTGATTAGGCTAGTCCAAAATTTTAACCATTTTTTTTTTTTACCATTCAGAAGTGATCATACTCTTATGTTTCATATTGTGGCCTGCTGCATAAAACAATTACGCTTTAGCTTCAGATCACTGATCAGATGACCAGACATTCTCCTTTAGTACTTTTTGGCAGAAAGAGGAATTCATCCTTCCCTCAACTTTGGAAAGGCGTCCAGGCTCTGACACAACGACGTATCCCCACAATCTCATGCAGCAGGTTAACATCAAAATTCCATATCTGAGTCCAGGCATTGTAGTATTTTAGCAGAACAAACTGAGCACTTAAAAAATACTGTAGTAGAGCCAATAAACATAGAAACCAGCCAAACAGAAACCAGCCAAAGTTCAGCAACTCTAGTTTTATAAACATGAACCAGCCCGGCTGGCACATGAATTTATGTAAATTATTTAGCAGCTAAATAGGCTAGCTACAGCTACTAGAGACATTAGCTCAGAAAAGCGGAAAGTTTTCATTGATTTTCATCGATTTTACATATATCCTTTACCCTCTCTGGTTTGATAACACACAACATAAGCTGTTTTAAAAAATGACAGTGATGAGGCAACATGTTTACAATATAAAACTAAGCAAGAAAAAAAAGCTTTAATACATTCATTAGTTGCTTAGTCCACAAGAAATATTTATGTAGCTGGCCGTTTAAAATTTTGAGTTGAATACCTCTTGACTAATGAATGCTAATCACAATTTCACTTGCCACAAGACATTTCACAATTTGTAGGGAACAGGGACTAAGTAGTCTGTATTTCAGCATATTTCATGCTACGTTCTGCACCTGGAATTAATTTTCTGAGGAAATTATTATGTATCCCAGCAGAGGAGAGCATCAAGCGTTATTGATTCAGCTTTTTTTTTATTATCTATTCATATATAGACTGGATAACTGGATGTTTTCTACGGGAAATAACTCCTCAGTGTTTTAGAAGCGTGACGCCAATCAACGCCCAAGTCTGAGCAGAAATAGCAAGGCGAACGGATCAGGCGGATCAAGTCCCACTAGTGACCTAGCACAAAAAAGTAAACTAAATTAAAGAACAGAGGTGGGAGTAATTACATCAGACTCTTAAGTCTGACACAGGGCTCTTGATAGAGCGCCCTGGGCTGAAGTGAGTGGTTTAAAATTGAAGTGTTATATCACTACAGGACTAATACACAGTAAATCCCACTCATGACTCCACTTTGGGTCCACGTGATACAGCTAATAGGCATATAGTAGTATCTCTAAAGATATACTCAAAGAGCTGACATTGCACTGGAGACCGCACAGTATTCTTTTTTTTTTCTTGAATAGAAAAATGGGAATTATTTTTAATAGACTTCATATCAGAGTGAAATTTCGTCACAGCTTGAGCTTCACTTATTTAATGCCAAGGTGTAACCACCATAATGAGGCTTTGTAACTTCTATTGTTTGCATTATTTACAGTTATGATTTGAAAACTGCTGCAGCACAAATGTAAGCCAAAGTTCCTAACTTTATTGTAAAGCAATAAATTATATAGCCTTAGCAATTGAAGCAGAATGAAAAAAGTTATTTTTAACTTGCTTAGGCCAAGGCCTCTTAACGTCCTGTCAGTGATCATAACTGACTACAGCTAGTAGCTTCTTTGTCCCAAAAAACCCCCCCCAAAAAAACGGGTTTGTTTGACAGCACTCATTAACACCCAGTACAATGGGAAGGTCCAAGGAGCTCAATGCGGATCTGAGTACGAGATTCCTAGATTTGCGCAACTCTCTTGGAGAAATTTCAAAAATTCATGTCAATGATGACAATAAAGTATGTAAACCTCTGACCTCATACCACAGTTGTAATAGTTTGAACAAAAGAGATTTGTCAGAATACATTCACATTCAGTAACTGCTTTATCCTGGTCAGGGTCAAGGTGGATCTGTTTTATCCCAGGAAAACTGGATGTGGGAGTGGAATGCATCCTGGATGGGTCGTCAGTCCGCAAGAAAGCATCATGCACACAAACACACAACTGCACATAAGGGCGAATTTAGCATGGCCAATGTACCTCCTTGCATGTTTTTTTATTAGATGGGAGGAAACCAGAAACATGCAGGAAACCTACAATGACATGGGTGGAACATGTTAAATTCTACACAGGCAGTAGCCTGAGTTCAGCAATCAAACCTGCGAACCTGGAGCTATAACTCGTAACTTTACCCACTGTGCCATCAGAATACAACTGACAGGAAAAAAAATTCAGGATCTCCAACAATCAAACTCCATTATACATTATATGGCTGCTAGGGTGTTGTAAATGATGGTCTAACAAACATGCTGTCATTTCTTTTTAAATATCTATCCAAGAAAGACCCATTTAGATAACAAAGCCAGTGATCTGAATCTGATAAAGTGTGCACTAGTGAGCCATAACAATATTTACGGTTGTGAGATAACTCCTTACCAACTGAGGAAATGTCTGTAAAGTGTTCCTCACCCTCTTCGGCACCGATGAGGTCATTCTTCCCCTTCTTGACCTTGGATCTTTTTAGCACTACACACATAGCAACAGAGAGACAAGATATAAGAGAGATGAACCATATAAACTTCGAATGGTTTGTGAAAACAGTTGACATACTGACTTTGACTGTTTCATGTGCTTGTAACCAAATACAGTGGGACCTCTACTCACGAACTTAATTCGTTCCAAGACTCTGTGACCTGATTTGTTCATGACCTGAATAATTTTCTTTTCATTGAAATTAATGTAAATACAATGAATGTGTTTCAGCCCTCTAAACATGTTTTTTTTTTAAGTGTATTATGGGTTTATGTGTGGCAATAAAACATAGAATAAAATTTAAATAACCTTAATTATAGAAGAATAAACCTATATGAAACAAACAGATGATTTTAATGCATGTTACCTATGCAGTGGATATGTAGTTACTGGCGTAGGTGGACGGTGGCGAAGGGATATGATGGCGGTTCTCATGTTTTGCGATTATTTCTTTCTTTATTTCAACTGTTGGACGCTTAGGCTTCTTACTCTCACTACCATTTCCACTTTCTTGGGACCCGTAATGAAGCTTATAGAGCAAAAATGCAGACAAACACAATGAATAAAAGCGTTGAACGCGTTCACACCACGAGTGCTTGACCGGAACTTAAGGTTTGTGCCGTGAGGCGTGGGTTAGCTTCCTGTACGTCGGTCGAGGCTTTGTTCATGGGTTGGTAAAAAATCTGTTCAGGAATTTAGTTTGTGCGTCGATTTGTTCGCCATCTGATGCGTTCGCGAGCCGAGGGTCCACTGTATGACTATTAAATATAACTAAATATGAACTTGAGTGATGTAGCTAAGGCCGAGGAACTGTCAGAGCTAGAATTCACACATCCCCACCTTCTGATTTATGCCACACCCACTTTGGGTTTAAATCCAAATACCGATAGAGATACAAATATTTTGAGCATTAAACAGATTCCCATAGTGCTACTGCCTTATACCCTTACTACAGAGATAGATGTGTGCATGCTGTAAGCCATATTTCACTTTGAGTCATCAGTCATTATCACTCAGGAGATCTTAAGGAACACACATGCATGGCTAAGCACTAATCTCAAGGCTACGATTTTACCTTGTCTCCCTCTGCATTTTCTCTTCTTCACTTTTACATCTTCAAGTCGATCTGGTTTAATTCTTCCTACGGTGCCCGTCAATCATATTTTTTTCATCACTACATTCGGAAAGTCATGCACATGCACTAACGGTTGACAGTGCATTCCAGTTGTACATTTGCTTGTGTGGCTTAAGGGGGAAAGATAAAACCCTGGTATGTTTACATTTCTAATCAATGCAACTCTTTTATTTGAGGCCTGTAAGCACCATATTATAGACACATCACTAAACTGCACTCCCCTGGGGTGCGTGCATGTGTGTGTGCGTGTGTCACGCTAATCCAATTAACCCTGTTGTCTTAATCCCTATAATTACTTCTGGCATCCACAGCAGGCGTAATTGATAGAGATTATGGGCCTTGATAAGGCAGAACTACCGAGAGCAGAAAGTTAAGCATGTCACTGGATGTGCTGGAGAGAGACCAAGCCACAAGCCACAATGAAGGGAGAGAAAATGGAGTCTGGGAGGCATTCAGAGAGAGAAAAAATATGTACTGGATGATCTTTACAATAGTGAAAAGGGCTGTCTGGGAGGACAGGAGATTGAAGGATTATTTTAAAAGCTAACATTTAAGAAAGGACAACAAAGAAAAGAATGCTGACTAGGCTAAAACGACAGAAGTGAGGGAGGTTGACTGTTCACTTAAAAAAAAAAAAAAAAAAAAAAAATTCACCAGTGCTTCTCGCGCTGTTTTTACCTGAGTTGTTAGGCTTCCTCTTGTACCACGCTCCGTCCAGTGGAGATTTCTCTTCTGCGTTCTGATCTTCTTCAGCCAGCAGCACCTCCTCTGGAAAAGGCATTCCATCGTTCGTTGCATGTATTATCAACCCAAAACCTCAATTTCAGCACGGCATCAAACTGTCCGACAGTGGGACGCCTCAATTTTCAACAGACTCCGCCCACATGTGTAACTTTTCGCACAACTTGCATAACCAAACAGCTATAATGGACACCCAGGAACAAATTTCCCTATGCTTGATGGATCTGGTTAATGTAAACATATACATATAGATATGCTACGAAAACAGAATCAGAGAATAGTAATTAGATTAGTAATTTTCGTCACATACCTGCCTTACAGATCCACTCCAGGTATCCAGTCAGCTCTCTCTCAATTTGTTGTTGCCTGCGTAGCTTCAGAAACTCCTGTCTCTTCTCTACACGCTCTCTTTCCTTGGCAAACTCTCTGACCGAACACACACACACGCACGGAAGCTCATGGAAACTGATCAAACACTATTGAGTGTGAGGGACTCTAAAGAAGTGTGAACGCATACGTGCTGGAAAATGATCACTGTGAAGATGAATCTCAGATCGGGAATTTGTTAGAGAAGGTAAAAGGGATGGTTTCATTTCAAAGACGAGGAAGGGAAATGATGAAATTCCGATGACGAGTACTGGAGAGTCTTGACATTGCCTAGATTTCCAGTTGCGTATTATTTCAGCATGCATACACGTAGTATCAAAATGCAAATGCTGTAACAGCACATTTTCATTCACTGATCTTCAGAAGTGGATCAGATCCGAGGAATCAGTTGCGACTGGAAGATAAGGAATGACGTCATCATGTTTTAAGAAAGGGGGAAACTCCCAGCAACACATCGGTCATCCGTAAGAACTGGCATCCTGTGCATATCCTAGCTTTATGCTAGCTTTGGGATTTGGCATTACAGTTGTACGCTATAAACACGTTTTGCACCAAAACGAAATCTCTGTTGTCTGGTCACAGTTTCTCGTTTCCAAAAATGAGGTTGAGGGGACTCATCTTATCATTTAATTCACCAAAGTGTAATTACCTTGATCTACAGGTCTTTGCAAAGTATCACACTTGTTGCATTGCACAGTAAAGTCTGCTATTGTCTGTTTACCTTCTTAATTCTCTCATTGCTAATAATTGAACTTCGGCCCTGTTTTGGGATTGTGTAATATTTACACTTTGTATCCCATGCCTCAGGACCACACTGTCACCACTTCTTTTTCTTTCCTAAAGCACATACAAAGCGTTTGAAGAAAGAGCGAGGTAAAGACAGAAAGGAAAGCAGAAAAAAGAGGACGAGGGTTAAAATCTGTCTTACCCCGATAAGACACCCAGAACCAGGTTCAGCATGAAGAAGGAGCCGATGATGATGAGGGGGATGAAGTACATCCAGTTCCATGTGTTCCCCAATGCATCGTTGGTCTGCATACAGAAGAGAAACTTTACACCATCAATCTCTGCCCTTCTTGATTTTTAATCTACAAACACACCTTTTTAGATAAATTATGTACATATGAGCATCATTTGACATTCAATTCCTTCACCAGAATAAATCCCCCGCCCTTGAAGTAGATATCCAATACCCAAATACCAAAAGTTGTTCAAAAGCGCAGAGGGCCTTATGTCAATCTTTGAAAGAAAATCTCATTTTCATCAAGGCTGCATGCATGAAACCTAGTTAAGACTAATTGTATCATTCACCCATGGAGCAAGAGTGTAATGCAAAATAAATTAAGTCATTACAACCCGTCTCCCACATGCAGTCATCACAGAAATGTGGCAGCAAGAGCTTAAATGCAAGTGAAGCCCTCAGGCTTCTACAAAAACAACTGTGTAATGTAATAAAATCAGAATCATTAGGAACTTGGGCAGATTTCACCGATAGCGTTAACCCCAATTGTTCCTCTAGAAAAGCCAAAGGAACATACCACATACCCAGTGCTGAGTCACAAGCTCGTTGGGAGGAGATAAAGTTTTTTGGAAAAGACTTCCATACAAGCAATATATAACAAGAATTTGCCAGTTGTCATTAAACTTTCAGACAGAGACAGTAATTGATGTCCATCTAACAAGCAACCACATAAGAAGTTGAAGAAACAAATGTAGATATAACTGACCAGTTTTAACAATTTATAGCCTGATATACGCTGGTCCAACTTGCTCAAACTTCTGTTGTGTTGAATGAGGTAAATCCAGATCTCTATACCTTGTGCAAGTTTTCTTTGATTGCCTTGAAAGAATAGTGCCGCTGCTTATGTAGGACATTTCTTTAAAAAAAAAAAAAAAACAGCTTGCCGCTAGTCTGCCTAAATAATGATTATGAAGAAAGCAGAGGAGATTGATTGGCTTAATGGTGCTCATTAGACTGGAACTTGCTACGGTGTCAGAGACAGCGACAAAGCAAGATGACTAAATTGTCCACAAATTGCACTCATATGCAACAGGGCACACTGTACTTTCTAAAAAAGCTGTTAAAAAAATATTGTTGAAGGTGGAGGGGTCTGAATGCCAGAATAGAATAGTCTCATGAATAGAACTAAAGGCTCCTTTGCAATCTGCAGCACAGTGGGTAACATGGACGCCCAAAAACAGACCCCTTGGATATTACAGCTTTAAAAAAAACCCAGAAAGATATAACTCTGAAAAAGCTGGCAAGTGACATAGGAGACTGATAGGAGAAGCTGTTCCCAACGGCATGTGGGCACTCCACACAGCTGGGCTTTGCAGAAATGTGACAAGCTATTTAAAATTCAGACACTCAACAAGCATGTATAAAAGAGTTACATTTATGTTCAACTTATGTCTAAAGAAAAAAGTCCGATTATGGTATACTAAACATTTTGGGCCTTTGAACAAAGACCTAACTGCCAGAAAACCAAGACTGCTCATCAGCATACAAACACCATCCCTATGGGGAAACATGGTGGTGGGAGCATTATCCTAAAAGTTAGCCTTGGATCCTTTAGGTCAGTTCAAGCTTTTGATATATTGTTTATATTTTCTAGTAATGGATTAATGGTGCTCTTAAGGATGTTCAAAGTTTAGTGTAATTTATTTGTATAATCAAACCCAGATTTATAGTTTTCCAGAAGTTGTTTTGATAGGTCTTTGGTCTTAAGGATGCTGTTATTTCCTTTGGGGTTGTTCTCTATCATAGTCAGGGCACTTCCAGGAATAGGTTCTTCTTCAAGGCCGATATGAGCACCCTTTCTGCCTTAATTGTTTTAGAATTTGCACATCCACAATGAGTAATGCCCAGACCTCTTCCTGTAATCTCTAACAAAGTTACCACTTTACAGAAATCATGGACCACTCCTCCTTGGAGAACATTTACTGTCCTATCTTCATTGATTCAAACCTGTTTTTGATATCTGGAAATCTGGAGACCGGAATAGTCACTGCAAAACTATGATTTCTTTGTTGATGTTATACATAAGTTTGTGGGCATTATCCTGAAAATCTATCCCTGGCTCGGTATTAGCCTCCTGACATAGTCAGCCAAGTGGAGTCATAAAATAACCTGCTATTCTTCAGAATTCACGATGCTATCCATATTCAATGCTCACGCTCATGTGTGTTTAGAAACGGTTCCAGATTACATGTGGGTAAAACCTCATATTTGGTCAAAGTACACAACAGAGACAGAGACTGAGGACAAAATATTTAAAGAAATAGGTCTGTACCATTTCTAACATCTTTTACCTATATGTTAGGAAGGCAAACTCTTAACATTAATGCACACAACGTTATAGCAAAGATAAGACGATAACGAACAAACCAACTGGAAACTGTGATGCTAACTCTACAGATAGGATGCAACTGATTTTGCAGTTTGATTAGGGCTTGGGTATTGGATAGTTCAAGCACTACAGAGGCCCATATTTAAATATACTTGATATCTTATACGCTGTCATTCATTTTGGTATTTGAAGTGGTTTCAAATAAGGTAAAAATTACACAAAATCTCTCGGAAGAAGATTCAAGAGCTATCCCAAGGTGGTAAAAGTGCACAGAATCTATATGCTACTTTACAACACATCATATTATTGTACTGTCTCTACAGTTTTCTTGTAGAAGTCCTCTCGCCCACTGGCTGCCTATCTGTTCCTTTTCCTCAAACACTGTCCCTTCTAGAGGATGTGGAGGAGGGAGGGAGGGGTGGGCGGGTGAAAACTCTTCAAACTTGCATCATAGAGCAGGTGAGGAGTCAGCTATTTGGGAAGGAAAATAAAGTTTTGGGTCGTGTTAAAAAAAAAAAGAAGAAGACGGAAACAGATGTGTCTTTTATTAGCAAGGGACCACTTTTTTCTTTTTCCCCCGTAACCCTATCTCTGCAAGTTTTTTCCTAGGCTCATCCTTTTTTGATTTGAGCCTGTGCTTACATCCAGAACCGCGCTTAAAAACAAAGCCAGTTGAGCCAGTTGAGTGTGTCAATGGAACTACATGAAAAGTCCCTATACAGTGTCCTGATTTTTACTGAATGCACAGTGGGCCTGTCAACATACACTTGTGCTGAGGAGGCAATTTGTTTATCTTTCTTTAAAATGTCAAGGCATATATCGCCGTAGAGCATTCAAATAAAAAGCTTGATGTGTACATGGTGGGAAAATGCTCTTCCCAGCACATCCACAGTTTCTCAGCTAGTACAAGCTTGAATCGTTTTATCGCTCTCTTTTGTCATTGATCATTTGCACGGTTAGATTTAGCGTATGCTTTTGAAAGCATTCAAGCCTGTGGGGCCTCATAATCATCAACCAAGCGAAGAAATTCTCATGACAAAGCAAGATTTTTGATACTCGTTCCAGGTGCAGGCACATAACCATCTACTGCCAAGGGCTAATAAAGCCCAATTATGGAATAAAATGAAACCTCAGTAGGCAAACATTTCTCAGCACTGAGCTTATAGAAGGTATTGCAAATGTTTCAGAAATGGCGATCGGCTCGGATGAGTGTGGAAAAAAAGAAAATGTGCCCTAGACTTCAGGGAAGGTGGTGAGGGTCAATCTGACAGGTGTAGAGAGCGCTTCAGTGCCATGATGTAGCAAATGCAACAGAAAATGCTGAAAACTCACAACTGTACTGCAAAATTACCGTATTTTCCGGACTATAAGCCGCTACTTTTTTCCCACGCTTTGAACCCGGAGGCTTGTACAACAATGCGGCTTATCTATAGATTTTTCTTCGCTAACTGCCATCAGGGGGCGCTAAAACATGACAGACGCAAGAGATCAATGCAAAGAAGAAGACACTACCGGTAGTT
>JAQMCW010000011.1:15747967-15769457 GCA_030068335.1 Chrysichthys cranchii
GACGTTGGTGGTGGGAGGAGGAAGAGATTGTCGGAGGAGGTTTGTTTACATTACGTACGTCGCCCTCTATCGCCAACAGCATGTCTCTGGTTCTCTCCGTGCCTGCATCAGTTTTTGTCTTCAGGTGATTTGGTTTACTCCCACAGACCAAAGATATGAGTATTTGGTCAACCAGCTACTCTAAATTGCCCACTGGTGTGAATGTGAATGGCTGTTCGTCTCTCTATGTCAGCCCTGCGATAGACCAACAACCTCCCCAAGGTGTACCCCACCTCTCGCCCGAGCTCAGCTAGGATTGGCTCCAGCTTTCCTGAGACCCTGACAGATAAGCAGTATAGATGGCAGACAGACGGATAGATGGAAGTATGTTGCTGCAGAACATTCGTCCGATCTCTGAGTTAAGCCCACTACTTCATTACAGAATTCTCCCATTAATCTTCAAGAGTCACATTGCATGCTGTAACTCTTGCACAAAACATAATCTCATAATCTAGAAAATGAAGTCTGGAGTCTGAATGCACTTTAGTCTCTTATCTGCGCCTGCATAAATGCTTGGTCACTTAAACCAAAAAAAAAAAAAAGGCAAGCAAGCAAAAATGGTTTCATTCCATTGTAAGAAGGTGATCGGGGGAACTTTAGCACTAGAGCTTGTGATCCACACTCAGCACCAAGAAAACACAGATAAGAGCAAGAACAGAAATAGAAAACCCAAAGAGGAAGCTGATCCTTAGTAAAAATGAAGCATGATAACCAGGAAAACTGCTTACTTTTAACAGAAACCACAGAAATGTTGGAAGTAATTTAGAGGCTTTCCTTGAGCGCACAATGAAAATTACCGTTAGCAAGTCAATCCGTGCAAAATACTATTACAGTGGGACCTCAGCTCACGAACTTTATTCCTTCCAAGACTGTGTTTGCAACCCAATTTGTTTGCGATCCGATTCAATTTTTCCCTCTGAAATGAATGTAAGTACAATGGATGTGTTTCAGCCCTCTAAACATGTTTCTAAAGTGTATTATGGGTTTATGTGTGGCAATAAAACATAGAATAAAATTTAAAATAACCTTAATTCTAGAAAAATAAAACTAAATTAAATATTCAGATGATTTTAATGCATGTTACCTTTGTGGTGGATACGTAGTTGCTAGTGGAGGAATGAAATAAAGAAAACAGTTCTTATTTGAACTGTTATACGCTTAGGCTTCTTACTCTCACTACCATTTCCACTTTCTTGGGACCCATAATGAAGCTTATAGAGCAAAAATGCAGAGAAACACAACGGAAAAATGCACTGAACACGTTCACACCACGAATGCTTAACCGGAACCGAATGTTTGTGCCGCGAAGGGTGGGTTGGCTTCCTGTACATCAGTCGAGGATTTGTCGGTACAAAATCTGCTCGGGAATTTAGTTCGTATGTCGATTTGTTTGCCATCCAATGCGTTCACGAGTTGAGGGTCCACTGTACAAGTAACCTTTATGCTGGCCATGTACACCATTTCATTAGAATCCACACAACTGGTAAGTTTTAACCAGCTGAATTCTACAAGTATGAAAGAGTACATTATAACTCCCAAATATTTTGGACAGTTGAAGATTGTAAAACATTGCCTTGAAAAAAAATCTTTAAATGTCCAGCTTTAGTGAACCTGTGCCCACTGTAGCCTCAGAATCTTGTTCTTCGCAGGAACCCAAAGACCAATGGTCTTCTACTGTTGAAGCCCATCTGCCTCAAGGTTTGATATATGAGATGCTTTTCTGTTCACCACGGTTGCACAGAGCGCTTATTTGAGTTCCTGTACCATCACGTCAGCTTAATTCAATCTGGCTGTGCTCTTAACAAAACATTTGTGCCCAAAGCACTGCTGCTCGCTGGTTCTTTTTTGCTTTGCACACTATTCTGTGTAAACTCCGGAGACTGCTGTGTGTGAAAAATCCCAGGAGATTAGCCGTTTCTGAAATACTAAAACCTGCTTGTGTGGCACCAGTGAGAGTCGTCCCCCCCAATTCTTATGTTTGATGTCAACATTAATTGAAGCTCTTGACATGTGGTTTTATGGATTGTGCTGTTGCAGCATGATTGGCTGCTTGGATTGCTGTATGAATAGATGAGAAAGTGTACACATGGTCTTGCTAAACCTGCTCATAAGTGGATGCAAACAGAATGTTGATCTCATTTTCAACCAAAACGCCAGACATAACCTCACAATACTAACATCTTGCTATGTTTATGAAATATTATCATTCATCCATATACACTGCATTATGTCTTCATCATGTCGGACTAAAAAAAAAAAACAAAAAACATTGCAGTATCTGATGATTGAGTTCAAAGACAGCCTTGAGGCCTTGTGTGTGATATTGTTTCTCAGCCGAGATTTACAGGATGCGTCACACCCTCATCATTTCCTCAAGAGTGGGTGGAGGTCAACAGCGGATGATTAGAATAAATCTCTTAGGCAAATCTCATTGTGTCTAAGTAACAAGAAATGACTTGGTGTTTTACAGAATCCATTACCGTTGTTTACTTTGTACAATTACTTTGCATGACTGGGTTTTAGAGCTGCATGTGAAATATCAGGGGGAAAATATGAAACTGATTGACGTTAGCATTACAAATGAGTAAAAACTTTTGAGGAGTCACTAGAAGAGTTAGTTAAACTGCAAGATTCGGTAATATGAATGGTCAATTATTAGAAACTTAGTTCTGTCACTTCCATTGGTGTACATAAAACAGTAATAATTCTTCATTTTGTCAGAAAATGACTTCTTATACAAGACAATAAGCTGAGAGAAACAGGTCGGTCGTACAGTACTTGCTGTCTTGGCTCTTACATTGTTCCTTTAAAATGAACTACAATTTGTATATGAAACAGACTACCATAAAAAGGAATTAAAAATATCATATCCCCATGACTCATCATCATTACTAACAAGTTATTCTTATTATACTTATTTTGTGGTTACAACAGAATGTACTTTCTACTGATGCAACTGGCTGCTAAACTTAATAATCATAATAAAGGGAGTCCTTGGTTTACGGCGTCATCGACCCACGGCGTTTTCGTGGTTATGTCGATCACCCATAAATTTATTAAGACAGTCTTAGAAAGAGGCTTTGTTTACATCACTGCTGATATTTAAATGAATGCTGTGCTCAGGATCGACCTCTCAACCAAACTTGACACAGGTCATGCAAACCCTGAGCACAAACGTACGGACCAATCAGAAGCGAGTCCTTCATCATGTCAGCCAATCAGCAAAATTGTTTTTCTTTTTTCATTTCGTTACCTAATATATGCTGTATTAGGCTGTTTTAACATTATACAGTGTTGTACAATGTGTGAGTTCAGACTAACGGCAAAAATCGTGTTTACGTCGAACCGTAGGAAGGGAACTCCGCCGTAAATCGAGGACGCCCTGTATTAGGAACGTCCTGGTCATAAAAACAAGCACTGATAGAGAGACAGTGGTAGCCTGGCAGTCAGGGCATTGGCCCTTTAATCGGAAGGTTGTGGGTTCAAGGCCCAGGACCAACAAGGTACACTGAGGTACACTGAGCAAGGTACCGTCCCCAAGCACTGCTCCCCGGGCGCTGCACTGTTTGGCTGCCCCCTGCTTCACAAGGTGAATGGGTTAAATACAGAGAAGCAATTTCACTGTGTCACGCTATGCTGTGCTGTGGTGTGTTTCACATGTGATAAGTCACTAGTATCACTTATTATTCAATTAATCATCTAGAAGCCTGTTATGCAGAATCTACTAGAAATGATTCAAGTAACACAGTGAAATTAATAGCAAATAATAAACACTGGCGAGACCAGGAAGCGTAGGGGTTAAACAATGCTGAAGAATTGCATGAGCAAGAATGGTGCGGGAGCGTGCTGAACATCAGTACGACTGTGATTCAGCTGTAGCACAGGAAGACTGCACAGTTTGACTGACTGCATGTTGTGAAAGCTGTAACATCGAGTGAAACAGACGTAGCACATGCATGCAAAATAGGGGGAGAGTATGTGTGAAAATTCAAGTGAGAGTGAAGGAAAATGAGGGACTCGAGGCAGGGGGGGCATGCAGCTGGCCCCACAGTGTTTTCCTTTTTGCTACAGACTTGCAGCATATGAGTGGCATATGCTGCTTCCCCACCAAGTTCTGGCACAGTGATGCATTTCACAGCCAGTGAGATGGGGCCAGGTGTAAGCATGCCAGCTTGCTACAGCATCCACTCTGCCCAAAAGCCATCGCACAACTCCCGCTGTGCACAGTCTGGCTTCCTGTAGGCTAAACAGCACTAAGACTGCTGGAAGGAAGTAGTTTGGAGAGGTTACGCCGACCTTAAATTTACAGGGGTTTGTAATGCTGGGCTGCACAGCGGACAAATCATTCCTATGTGTACATTCCTGTAGCGGCTGTATAAATATTCACCCGAGGTTAGTCTTTGAGGGACAAAGACAAGCCACAAATATGGAGGATAAAAACTGATCTAAACAAAAAAAAAAAACTGAAGTCAAAACAACTTTAAATGTGTTGTATAGATTTCATCTGGATATATAGGATAACATATTCGACAGTACTGCGGTGACAGTGCTGTACAATGGTACCCTGCTTAACGAACGCCCCCGCAGAATGAACGTTCCACATAGTGAACGCCGCCGTGGACGCGCGCGTGACTCGCACAACGACCACGTTTTGCACGTCGCACCTGAAAAATCGAGTTTTACGTTTTAAAAAAATGGCTGAATCCGGCCAGATATGTCTCAGATGAAGACAAAGCATCATTAGCAAGGGGTGGTTACAGTTTCACTTTCAATTTCCTCGATTTTTCACAACGACCTGGAACGGATTGTTTCGGACAACAAACTCCCCGCACAACGAATGCACCGCTGGAACGGATTGCATTCGTTACGCGGGGTACCACTGTAATTGCATATTTACCAAAATACAAAGGTAGCAAGCAAAGGATAAGGCTAAATTTACCATTTTTATATTAGCTAGGCCTAGCTCCAATTGTTTTAGCAAAAAAGGGTAAATACAAGACGTTCAAACTAGAAGTAAAGCTAGGCAATGCTAGGTAATGTTAGCCTAGCTAGCTAGCAAGCTTGATATTTCAAATAGGCAATTGTTCATAATGTAGTTTATTTATTTCCATGTTTTCCCGTTACAACTGTTATTCTCTGTTCATTTTAGCAGTTGTATAACTTGTTCAAATCCTTGTTGTGTGCTCTTGTTTTGATAAGGTCGTTAAATGTTAAATCAAACGAATGCTGTAACCATTAATTACAATAAATCCTGGGGCAACTCTGCCGCTGTTCAAAAGTTATATTTAATGCCGAGGACACCTCTAGATTTCCAGATTTTGTGGGATTTTGTCCCGCAAGTGGAACGAGCAGACTGTTTTTTTTCCCTCATGCGTGTTGAATATTCATGCCAGCACACACAAGACCTACATTTTATTACAAGTAGAGACAGTCAGTCCCTCTGCAGATTTCAGAAGTCAGTCAAGCACAACAGACAGCATCCAACATCCTGAGACGTAGCGTAGTGCATACATTAAAGCCCAGGAAATGAAAACACAATCCGTATTCTGTAAAGGTCTTGTAATATCCATGCTACTCACATTGTAAAGGATATTGGTCCAGCCTTCCATGGTGATGCACTGGAAGACAGTAAGTATGGCGAACAAGATGTTGTCAAAGTTAGTTATGCCAAAGTTTGGTCCCTTCCACGCTTTGCCTTTCCGACACTCCGTGCCATTGGGACACAGCCTAGCTGGAAGCTCCAAGCCACACGGGTAATCTGCTGCCGGCTCCTCTACAGATACACACACAACGCACACAAACAAATCTCTTAAATACACCGCCTTTATTATGTGTGAAGTATGTTTAATGGTGTTTATAATATACTGGCTGTACTCTTGTGCAGGTGGAGCTGCCCCGCATGTATGGAATTCATGTATTGTGTGCAGAGAAAAAAGAAATAACATGAAATGGAGTACCCAAGCGTTATTTCACTGTGATAACATTACACACTGAAAAGCAAAACCATTATGACAGTGCCCTGAAGTCACCCAGTCTCTCTAATGGAAAGCAGGGGATCAACAGGTGATTAGATTGATTTGTTGGCGGTTTTTGTTACGCTGAATTTGTGTCAGAAGTGAATGCGATCCACAAATTCAGCATTTAATTCTTAAAAAAGTCATATCATGCTGATTGTTTTTCACAAAAAATATCAAGAAAGGCCAAACATGACAATTTTTATGACCTTGATTTAGTGCCTCGTGGCTTTCAATTACATATAAAAACATACGCAAAATAATGGCACGTCCTGAGCAAGTGATATTTAATAAGCTCCATAATAATTGAGGGTGGAAGCCCTACTGTTAAATTGAAGCAACCTGCACCTTATTATTCAGTCGGCATTTTCTATCCCAGAATCTTTTCAGGCTTAATGGTGAGTGCTTGGGTTTACACCTGGTAGTTTAGAAACTACTGGAAAAACCTGTCTCTGGAACATCTACTCAAGGAAAATCTAGCAACCTCGGAGGCACTACATCCAGGTGATTTACATAATCTGAATGTCGGGTTCCAAAAATTTACCTCAGCAGGTGTGTTACCTGAACTTTCCCTGTGTGACTTTCACAGTCACCAAAAACCAAGATAAACAATTTGCCAGGTACTTCTTTTATAAATTTTTCATTCATAAGAAATGGTTGTCACAAGAGGGCTTGTCAGTTCAGTTTTCAACAAATCCTGAGTTGCCCCGTGAGGTAAACTGCAAGGAATTATGGCTACACTACATCAACCCAAACAGACTTGAGCCGTCCACGCTATAAAGTGCAGTCGCCTCTGGAGACGCTACTTTGAATTGGCGTATCTACAAATACAGCGAGGAGATTATTATAACATTACCTATCAGTACACTTTTCTGTTTTGTCCTCTTTTATTATTGCTAGGCGATACAAACTCTAAACTGTGAATCTTTATCACAGAGATCCTCGTTGGAAGTTTAAACTTCTTTCATCAACATGTACGTTGGTGTACGGTGTCCTACATCGTGGTTTGACTTCATGTCTATTTAAAAAGAGTGACGCGGCAGCGCTTTAGTCCTTTACCCTGTCCAGCTCTCTTGCCTCTTCATCTATATCAGCTCCCAAAGCTTCATACTAAAAGTGCCATTATCAGCGCCATGCTTGTCATCTTGTAAATTGCCAACTAGCTATTCCGGGTCTCTGCTTTAACTAAAACCAACTGTGTCTTACAGCAGTGCCTCCCTGTGACATGGGAATTTTTTTTTTTGCTTATGGGAATAACAAAATATAGCATCACCCTCAGAAAGGCGCCAGTTCAGCAGCATGGCAAAAAAAATAAAAATAAATAAATAATAATAAATATAAAAACATTGGTCGATTGTCTGTGCATTTCACAAAATAAACCTTCATTTGAAAAGCATTTACTACATTATTAAATGCCATCTGTTATTGGTGTTATCTAATATTCGGGCTGTAAAATTGCCGTAAAAATAAATGTGGATCTAAACAAATGTACGATAAATGTTCTTTGTGTGTAAAATAATAATAAAAATCAGAAGAAGAAGACGCAGAAGAAGAAGAAGAAGTGAAAATGCCATAGACTAATTATGATTTCCCCTGAAAAAATTTATATTGAAATTTAATAAGCTGCAAGATTGCTTAATATAACACCAAAGTGAGCTCATTTACATTTGTGAGAGCCTGTTTGAGGTTTTTTTTCCAGGCAATTAAGAATGTCAAATATAATTCTCAAAGAAAGGTAATCAGAAAATAAAAAGACAAAATAAACAAAAAAAAATCCACTGTGATAATATGTTAAGTACAGTACACTGACATAGAAAACACCAGTTAGTTATACCGCCTCTGTTTGTGCTGTTAGGTCACACTAACCTGACCCGAATTTGAAGCAGGTCTTCTGAAACTTGCCCATGTAGAGCTCCACTCCTATAATAGCAAACATGACAATGGCAAAGAAGAGCAGCAGGCCGATCTGCAGCAGAGGAACCATGGCCTTCATTATGGACTTCAACACCACCTGCAGACCTGAGCCACGCAAACACAGACTGTTATCTGTGATCATTTAGGACAGATGTATACCAAATCCATTGCTTCTACACACTTACTAGGGATTCCTGACACCAGTTTGAGAGGTCTCAGCACTCGGACGGCCCGCAGGGTCCTCAGGTCAAAGTCTGAACCCACATTAGCCAAAATCCTGCAAGACAAGGACACATATTTATTACTATCACAGCTCATAAAGGTAGACAAACAAGTAAGTTCTCATACAAAAAAAAAGCGTAGTCTATGATATCCAGTGCACTCATAATGCAGATGCAGATGCAAATTAGGTCAAATGGATATTCTTAATTGCCCTTAAGGGCGAATGTGAGTGTGAATGGATGATCATCTGTGTGCGTAGCCCTGTGATAGATGGGTGACCTGCCCAGGGTGTACCCTGCCCCTCTCCTGAAGACAGCTGGAATTGGCTTCAGCTTCCCCACCACCCTTAACAAGTAAGCAGAATAGATAAGTGATGGATGCATGTATGGAAATGCATCAGGGACTACTTTGTGAGGTTATAAGCAGTGCTGGATATTATTAACTGTTTTCCCATCTAATGCAGTATCTCATTATTGGCACTGAAATTGTTTAACTGACCAGTATGAAAACCACACTGTGTTGGTAACTCCAAAAACAACATCCTCCTCAGATGACTGAACAAAACCCCTGTGTCGGGGGGTTCTGGGAAATTTGCATAATCTGATCTAATCCCATCTCAAATCTACTTTTGGGATGACAGTGATTTGATGTTGCCTGGGAGACGAAGCAAGCTAGCATACCACACATGAGCCTAGATTTAAGGAATTAGCCCCATTGAGCATTGGACTGGAACCAGCATGTGCATCTTCCTGAAAGTACCATTGTCCATGTTACATCATATTCTTTAGCCCTTGGGGAACAAAGTCGCGGGGCTTTTATAACCCAACTCTGTATATGTTGCATTTGAACCAGATAGAGAGGACGGTTAAATGAAATGGATGGAGCATCGCAAGAGAGAAAAGCTGAGGGGCACAGGCTGATGAGAGAAGAGGAGGGGGGGGGGGAGAGGGAGAGCAACAGCAAGGATGGATAGATGGAAAACAGATGGAGAAGATACGAGAATTAAGTAGGCGTAGAGAGCAGAGGAATGGAGATGGCTAGAGGGGGCATGAGGAGAAAGGCAGAACGCAAGACGAGGTGAAGAACGGAATGTGACGAGGCAGGGAAAAAACGGGTATAGGAAGAGAGGAGGACGTTGCTGGAGCTGGAGTTAAAAGATCATCCAGTGACTGTGACAGAGCTGTCGTAACACCCGCGTAACGCATCCACCCACTCGCCATACACAGACTGAGCAGAAGGAAGATCAGCTGACAAGTGGTGGTGAGGAAAAGACAGAAATGTTTTTTTTTTTGTTTTTTTTGTTTCCAAATTATCAGCAAGGCCATCTTGGGGCTAAATAAATAAATAAATAAACAAAAACTAAAGAAATAATAGTTATCATTATTATTATTAAAATAAATTCATTTATATAATTAAAAATGTCCCTTTATTACTTATCCACATACATATAATCTATAATACGTCAAATAAAACAAGAATCTGAGAGTTCAGATCAAAGCCGAGGTGTGGAAAAGATTTTTCATAATGTTTCAGTTCTTCTTCTTCTTCTTCATCTTATTATTATTATTATTATCATTATTATTAATATTATTATTACTATGCTGTTGTTGTTACCAAATCTTTAGTAAGGCCCTCTGGTGGCAATAAAGAAGTTCATTTCTGCTAACCAGTGTTGTAAAACAGCACATTAAAAAATTCTAATATTTATTGAACCACATTGTCTAATAATGTGCAACCCATAATAGCAGGATCTAAGTAAGATATATATATATATTCACTTTTGCCATAATGTACTCGCATATGTCTTGGAGAGTGAAGCACCTCGGCAGTTTTATGATTCTAAATGTTCTCGCCAAGCCAGAAGGATCCAGCGTGAGAAAGAAGAGTGTTTTTTAATATCCCTCTTATCACAAGAACCATACATCTCCGCAAAAAAAAAAAAAAAGGTGGGGGGTGCTGGGCTCAGCGACAGGAAATATGGTCGGGAATGATATCAGCCATCAGTCACATATACACTCCACACACATATGCACTCACCGACTCAAACACACTCTTGCACACATGCACAGATGAGGAGATTAACATCTCGGTTAATTCTCCTTAGCTAGACATCTACCATTGTTTAGTCATGAAACATTAGACAGACTTTAGTTTAAAGGCCTGAGTAACGTGTTTTGCAGTTAATCTGGATTTATGTACTTATTTATAGTGAAGCGGCTTGTGCAGAGCGGTCCTGAAAGCACATAGCATGAATCAACGAATAAAACGAAAGACGTGCGCTGATTTTCTCAACCCTGACTTCACGAGACCCTAATGACTCGTCTATCTTATTTCCAATTTTGCAGATAGATGAGTAAAATGAGAAAGACAGAGGGGGAGAGACGTGGAACGGGGTGAAGGGGAGTTCTAGCACTCCTTAGTTCACAGCCCTGTTGGGTAATTACTGTTGTACCCAGCTGCATCATGTTAGAATTGTGGTTTTCACACCTCCGGATAAGTGACGGAGCACTCCCAGGGGTGCGGCATCAAAGAGTGTCCTGTCACTCAGTATAGGTGCGGTGCTGACACAATAGCTGTGCAATGTGAGCAGAAAGCTCACTCAAAACTGCTAAAAACAGACCGTGCAGGCTGATCCATGACGAAAAATAGTGATGTTCTCTTGGTGGCCCATGGTAAAGCCTCACATTTTTATTTGTACCGCAGGACTTTAACCTATAGCAGACATCCTGTGTTTAAGATATCTTGGGAGACACCCAGATTCGACCCAGTGATTGGTAGAAACTGAGTCCACCTCCATGCTAGCTGCTTACTTTTTGTATATTCCACTGCATTTGTATTTTGCAGCTGTTTAAAATGTTAAATAGCAGATGTCATTTCAAGAAACTGGGGTGAGAACCTTAAAAAAAATGTTCATTTTAAAATAGACAAATTGTGACCTGTGCTGGCAAAATGAGTCGGAATGAGGAAATTCTCAAAAGTGCGTTATTGGTACTTCCACATTGTCCATCTAAAGACCTTCAAAATGAGGCGTGGTTTGTTGAAATCGGACAAAAAATGACTGCCTAGCAACTGGCCACTTTCGTTTACGTCTAATGGGGTTTGGAAACTCGCTTCCCATTGGTTCATAAAAGCGTCCCCGGGAATTCCATGTGTATTATCAGGAAGTAGAGGAACTACACTTCACACCGATACCAAACATGGGTAGGGGGATTCCCCCCTCTCGCCGCGAGTGTTCGGTGAAAAACACAGATTTATCATGGAATATTACGACAAAGGACTAATTAATGAAGATATACGAATGAACGTAATGAACAAAACCTTCAAATAAAAGTAGTTTGGGATGTTTCCTTGCTGTTTTATCATGGGGATCAATAAATGAGGGCTTTATGGACTCATTTTTGAGAAAATCTCATTTCGACCGATACCATTTTTTGCCTCTTAACTCATAATTAGCCCACGCGCATTCCGACTCATTTTGCCAGCACGGGACACAATTTACCTTCACACTATGTGTTCTTGTCACAAGTAAGAAAAGCGACATTCACATCACTTGTTTTCTTTACATTGCGGCATGCTTGTGTTTTTGCCCTAGTCCTGTCTATGTCACGTCTTTTGTTTTTTATCTGATTTGTGTTTGGCCCTTGAGTAATTTTAATTTCTAGTTTATACCCTGTCTGATATGGGAATGTCCCATTAAGTCCAAGCCTTGTTCCCAAAGTTTCCATATCTTCGTCCGTCTATTTTTCGACCTTCGTTAGTTTCCCGATTTATGATCACGGATCATCCATGTTTAATCCTGTCCTGTATGATTAGATTGGCCCAAAATACACTACACAGGAACTTTGCACTTGCATGCTGCAAATCACACCAAACAGAGCATACAGTGCAGTTTCTTTTGTCCAGTTTGCATTAAGTTTGTGATTTCACAACAGCAATCCTTTTATATTTCAACAGAATCTGTTTATGATTCTGACTTCCTGTTGACATAAAAACGCCTAACTGCCTAATTAGATTACGGGGGGGGGAAATCGTATTCTTTTTATTATATAAAGAACAAAAACCAAACACCCCCTCCCTTCCCGGAACCCGTCCTCGCCTGATTAGCGCCAATTCATTTCCTGAACTCAGTGCCACAATCTTACGTCTCTCTCTATTTTACGCTACGCCTGCCCATTCCTCCATACGCATTAAGTCATGATGCTACTCCCCAGCCTTCTCTGCAACAGGAACAGAGTTTGCGGCTTCATCAACTTGATTGGCTACAGCATCACATGACCTGCGTGACCAGGCGTGGGATGTACTTCCCATAATATCCTCCTCAATGAGCAGGCTGATGAAGTCATTCAGCCTAGCGAGAGCCATCAGTGTCAAAACACACACACACACACACACACACAGATTTGTACTCTGACTACAAAAACATAAATCTTATCATTTATATATTATGACATGAGTAAGATGTTTGGTATTTAAGGGTCAGGCTGCCTAAGCGTACTTATGCTATCGGCGCTACAGTGCAAGCAGCAGGAGCAGGGTACAGGCAGCTCTTTAAAGAGGCACGGAGTAACAAATCTCCTACGTGCAGTCACTTCCCTCAATTAAAACAGCACAATAAGAGAGTGTTTTATTCCTAACCTGCGCATCATCCCTACTGTCTCTCGCTGTGTCACTAACTGGAGTCCAAAATGCTCGTGATTATGCACCGGCCCTTATGCTCCCATAATTAAGCAGCCCCAGACAATCATTCAGCAATAGCAAAACTAAAGGAACACTTAATACAAATCTACATTTTTATCTCTATCATGTCTTCCATTAGTCCCTTCCAGCCTCTAAAGGAAAAAAAAAAACAACCGCAATGGTGAACAAACATGGCTTCCAGCATACAAATCAAGCCTACAAAGGCTTGTTCCCTTTTTAAGCCAATTATTGTCTCCTCCTCTCAGTATCATTTCCTCAATCAATCCATTAGTCTTGTAAACAATGGTGTGCAGTGTTGTGGCTACCAAGACATACAGAGAGGTATAATTGAGTTTGTCTACGCTATTTCACTTGTCTGAATCAATCAAACTTGTCTAGATAGCTAAAACATAACAGAAGACTTCTAAGGGGTATTTTTCATGTTTTGGCCTGAACGGCGATGCAACTGGACTGCGTCTCTCTCTCTCTCTCTTTTTTTTTTAGAACATTGTTGTCCTCGCAAGTAAAAACTGATCACTTTAATGGGAACACATTCATGCAATGATCCAATCAGCCAATCATGTAGCTGAAGAGAAATTCATAAAATCATTCAGCTACATGTCAAGAGCTTCAGTCAATATTGATGTCAAATAGTACAATAGGGAAAAAATGTGATCTCAGTGACTTGTTGGTGCCAGATGGCCTGGTTTGAGTTGTTCAGAAACTGTTCATCTCCAGGGAGCAGTAGCTCAGCAGGCGGAAACATCTTGTTGATGAGAGAGGAGAATGGCCAGAATGCTTCAAGCTGACTGGAAGGCTATGGTAGTCCAAATAACACCTCTTTCCAAACTTGGTGAACAGAAAAGCATCTCATGACACATCTAACCGTAAGACGGATGGGCTACAACAGCAGAAGAGTACATCAGATTTCGTGCTTATCGACAAAAATCAGGGATCTGACTTTCCAGTAGGGACAGGCTCACCCAAACTGGACAGATGTCCGTGTAAATGTAAAATCCCACAGTTTATTATAGTGGTTGCAAAGCAAAGAACTATACTGTTATCCCTTGGCTTCTTCTTATCTTCATTATTATTTCAGGATTCATAATTCAATTTCTGAATCATCACTGAAACTTTCTTTCAACTTCTTTTTCAGCTTTCTTTTACACGTCCTGTTTCTGGTTTGGCAGCTATGACTTTTCATATCTGATGTTCAACTCACATCCCGGTTTTTAATCCCACTTACTTTCCGTTAATTTTTTCCCACAGATACTTTTCAAACTGCTCCCATTTTGTCAAATTTAAAAAAAAAAAAAAAAAAAAAAAAAAGATTAACTCCAAACTTAGACACATACTACACAACCTCTTTTCATCCCTCAATCATTCCCACTTTCTGTTTTTTTAAGCCCTTACTGTTTTCCCTTTGACTTCAATTCCTTTTTTCCCCCCCATAGAGATTGAACAGGAAATTTTTCAAACTGTTCCCATATAGACAATTTTCAAACTATTACCTCCAAACTTACTAGACATGTTCAAGGCAATACTACTAAGCACTTCAAGCCTTTTCCTTCCTCTATCACTCATGATTTCTTTTTTTTATCCTTTTTTCTTATTATTCTCTTTTTTGTCCTATCTATCTATCTATCTATCTATCTATCTATCTATCTATCTATCTATCTATCTATCTATCTATCTATCTCTCTCTCTTTCATTGTTAATATCTAACCTGCATCTGGTTCACTTTTTATCTCTTGTTCTCTCTGACTCTTTCTCTCCATCTATTTTAACCTTTCATTATTTCATTTCATTGTATTTAATTTCCTTCAGGAAATGCACATCTCGTTATAATAATAATAATAATAATAATTATAAATGAAGGCCCTGTTGTGTTTTCACCTACTGTTTCCACTGTGCTGCCACAGCCTTCAGGAAGGTACTCAGGCATCATTACTTTATTACAAGCATCAGAGCTCAAGCAGGCCATGAACACAGAGAGAAAATTAAAAAGATTTGCAGAGCGTATCCCAGTCAGTGTTAAACTTCTGCTTACCACCTGCTTGGGCTACTTTATCAGTGAGCCGCACATGGACACACACAAAGATTGTGTGGGCATGCGCGCACACACACACACGCACACATGCACACACTGATGTAGCATTAGACTAAATGCTAATTAGTATTTATAATATACCACTGATAAACAGTAGTTTATTGGACTATTCTACAGTAACATCTAATTCACAATGACTTGTATGATAGCCTCACTGCACAATATAATGACGATGATGATGATAAACATGCTTTTACTCAGCAAAGACAAGCATGTCATAGATGATATGGTGACATTTCTTTTATTTCATCTTTTCGGAAGGAGTCTCACGTGGAAGTGCTTTGTAACATTCAGAGACAAAGCTGTAACTTTGGTTTGTAAGGTTTTCTACTATAGCAGAGTCTTCTGTTTTTTCTGTAATATGCATTGCAAGATGCATGCATCTTACACGTGTCTTGTAAAAAGAAGAACGAAATCTGGTAAGGGAACAACTGTTTATAGCTCTTATAGACTGATGTCTCCTGGGTCTTCCACTCTAAATGTAACTGTAAATTATGTAAACAACTGAACGTGATATAAGAGACATAAAACATATTATGACCTGCTGATATAAACAAATACTATGGGATGGTAGCGCATCCCACCCCTCCGTCGCTGATTGTTTTATTACAGCAGCGCACCTCACTGTGTTATATTCTTAATAAAAATTGATCTATGATATATTACATGACTCATCTCAGTATCTTAATGTCTTAGATTCTACTATCCTACATACTCCATCATTCTCAGAAACATACCGCAGTATACGAATTTTAATCCTGCTACAAGTCCTAGCACACACACACACACACACACACACACACACACACACACACACACACACGCACACACACACACAAGCACACACACAACCATACATCATACATCATTTAACATGGCTATTGTTCTCCTCTTGAAGGGTGCTGTCACTGTAGAGGGAGGACAGAAAGTGAACGCTTCTTTTCATAGCGCTGTGACATGCTGTGAGTCTTTGTCTACACAGAAAGAGGACACATTGCTTGAATGTCTCCTCAAGTCTCTAATTTCTGCTGCAAACGATTCAGTGTCGTTGCAAAGCCCATTTCCTTTTACATATTTTATCTTCGTTTTGTTTGCCTCAGTATTTCACTGAAGTAGGCCAGAACTGAAGGGTCTACCTCAGTGCTCAGAAAGATTGATGGTTCCCGTGATTCATCAATGTGCTTCGCAATGGAAGGTTATTTCTGTAGTAAGTGGCTGTGTGCCAGCCTGCGATGCACATCTTTGTATCGTTTTTGGAGTCTGACAAAGAACAGTGCACATCAATAATCCAAAATTATTTTCAAAGAGTTTCAGATTAAATTGCTGTGCAAGAGTTAAGTGTTGTCGTGGAGGCAGGTGGTAAGCTATTTTAATACCCTAAATATGTGCACTTAAGCATCTTGCTCAAACAGCTGGCATTCCATGTGCTTTTTCAGTTAGCTTCAGAAATGTGATGGTTTCGCTGTGGCAAAAGTCAGTAATTCAAAAAACGATTTGACTAGTGATTTTTTTCAATTGTTAAAGCAAAAACTGTTTCAGGACAGCACTATTTTACTGTAGGCGGCAGCACGGAACACATCAAAGTTCAATTAATATTCGTATACAGCCTAGAAATGACATTTTCAGCTTCGGCACATTTTTAGGCTGAACACTTAGCACAATGTGCAAAATAATAGATATCTGTATCATGGTACACAAATTTATGGACATACCGTTTTTTAAAATGGACTTGTGCGGATGAGCTGAGGCTGAGTGGAAATCGGATGATTCTGAAATCGAAGCTCCTTATAGCGTAATGTTGGGTGGTGGGTGCGATGTCTAAGATTCAGGATTCGAGAGTTTTATTTGTTACGTCTATTGTGTAGCACAAGGAGGAGAACTATCGTCTCGGCACCTCAATAGAGCATTGTTCACAGCACAGCATAGTGTATAGGAGTGGAAATACAGTGCCGTGAAAAAGTATTTGCCCCCTTCCTGAATTCCTCTATTTTTGTTTATTAATAAAACTTTACTGTTTCTGATTTCCGAACAAATTAAGTATACGACAAAAGACAACCTGAGTAAACATAATACACAGTTGTCAAGTTATCTTGTGATTTACTGATGAACAAAATCTCCCTGAAACCTATATCACCTGTGTGCAAAAGGAATTTCCCCTTAGGCACTTAATGAACCAAATATAATTATTAAAAGGTTTCAGTTAGACTTGCCACTCCCGAGATTGATTACTGCCAGCCCTTTTGAATCAACACATCACTTAAATACAATCTTTCCAGCAATGTGATGTTCCCTGAAAACGTTAATGTACAGCACACTCTGTCTCGATCAAAGGAAATCCCAGAAGATTTGAGAAACAAAGTTGTTAAAATATATCAGTCAGGAAATGGTTACAAATCAATCTCCCAAACTCTGGGACTCCAGAGAACCACAGTGAGAGTCATCATCTCTAAATGGAGGAAACATGGTGCAGGGGTAAATCCACCCAGGAGAGGCAGACCGAGCAAACTTACTCCAAAAGTGCTTAGAAAACTCATCTGAGAAGTCACAGAAGACCTCAGAAGAACATCGAAGAAGCTGCAGGTCTCTGTTAGCTAAGCTAATGACAGTGTTCATGATTCCACCATCAGTAAGACTCTGGGCAAAAATGTTCTGCATGGGAGAGTGGCAATGCGAAAATTACTGCTAAGCAAGAGAAACATAAAGGTTCATCTGACATTTGCCAAAAACACCTCGATTACCCTCAAAATTTTAGGGCTAATGTTCTATAGACTGAGGAGTCAAAAGTGGAACATTTTGGAAGACCTTGGTCCTGTTACATCTGCCATAAAGCTAATATAGCTTTCCACAATGAGAACATCATGCCCACAGTCACACATGGTGGTGGTAGTGTGATGGTGTGGGGATACTTCATTGTGTCAGGGCCTGGACGACTTGCCATAATTGAGGGAAGGATGAATTCGACTCTCTGCCAAAAAGTACTAAAGAAGAATGTCTGGTCATCTGATCAGTGATCTGAAGCTAAAGCGTAATTGGTTTATGCAACAATTTGAAACATAAGAGTAGGATCACTTCTGAAGGGCAAAAAAAACCCAATTATTAAAATTTTGGAGAAGCCTAGTCAAAGTCCTGATCTGAAGTACATTGAAATATTGTGGCAGGACCTGAAAAGGGCAGTTCATAGTTGCAAACCCTCAAGTGTGACTGAATTAAAGCAATTTTGCGGAGAAGAGTGGGCCAGAATTTCTCCACAGCAATGCAAAAGACTGATCTTCTGTTATGGAAAGCATTTGATTACCGTTGTTGCTGCTAAAGGTGCCCCAAACAAGTATTATGCTTAGGGTGCAATTACTTTTTCACACAGAAGAAATAGGTTGTGGGGAGATTTTGTTCTTCAATAAATCACAAGATCATTTGCTAACTGTGTATAGTATTTACTCAGGTTGCCTTTTTGTCTTATATTAAATTCATTTGGAGATCAGAACCAGTTTAGTGTTGTTAATAAACAAAAATGGAGGAACTCAGGAAGGGGGCAAATACTTTTTCCTGGCACTGTATGTGTGTCTATATATAGTAAATAAAATACATAGGAGACACAGGAGTATACGGGACGTGAAAACAGTTTTTATACAGTATACAGCTTTATAGGTGTCGTTTTTCCATCATTTAGCACTTTTTTTTTTTTACATTTAGAGATAAATTCATTCATACATACAAACAGTGTTAAGCTTCCTCATATCAGTTCTTGCTGTGTGCATCTAAATGTTAAATCTAAATGAAATTTTAAATCTAAATGTTAAATCTAAACCTAAATGTTAAATACAAATCTAAATGTTAAATACAAACATTTACATTTAATTTAAACTTATCTCTAAATGTATGAAAATTGTGTTAAATGATGGAAAAAATGTTAAACTGTATTTACAAATGGTGTCCCATACAGGACAAAGGGTACAGGTATTCAAACAACAGGTAAGCATAAAAAGGGTTAAAAGGGTTATAGGGTTTTATATAATGCCTATATATATATATATATACATACACACACACACACAAATATAAATAAATTTGTTGAAAAACAGCGTAAGTGATGGATACGGCTGTTTTTTCTTGTTTTTTACCATTTCATCTCCAGCTCCACCCATCTTCCAGCTTCAGACTTAAGTCTGAATCACCTCCTTTAGGATGGCACGCACTGCTAATCTGACCCTAAACGTGCTGAATGGGATTAGACAGTGATGTGCTGGTCACAATATAAGGCATAGCATTATAAGGCAACAAAGATGACAACTGGAAGAATTCTTTCAGGAGAAAAGGCGCATAAACATGTTATGTTATACAACTGTAAACCCATTATGTCATGTATTGGTTGTCTAGTAAACGCAATCCCTAGCTGTATTGTTTTCATCATATTCTACTTGCACTACTGTACATAATGCATTTCCGAGTTTTATTAACTGAACGTTACTGTGTATTCTGTACACATTCGATCCTCTCATCTACGGATACCGCGTTAACAGATATCGGATGCAATGGACTACATCCGCTGGTCTGAATACATAATCCATTAGTTAGAATGTCCAGTATGAACGTTTAAAAATCCTGGGTGTTGCGATCTGAATCCTGTAGTTCAGAAATTGCCCGCTAGGTGACGGTGACGGTGGCGTGCGTGCTACTAGTTGTTTACAAGCATCGGTTGAGCTGTGGTTGCTGTGAAGCTTTACTGTCTTTTCGGTGATTATTTGGTGTTTTTCACTGATTTTCTGCCCAGTGCCATCATTATGCCACCCAAAGATAAGTCTAGTGGTAAAAGAAAGCGTGTCAATCTTAGTATTGGCCAGAAATTAGAGCTCATTAAGAAGTCTGGTGTTTGTGAGGAGTATGGTGTGAACACACATAAGGGAAATGACATTTACAATTCTATTTATATCTTTATTTACATGAGTGCTTAATGTGCTTACCTATTTATGTTGGTTGTTACGCTGCTTGTCATGTGTACAGTACTTGGGGAGAACTTTTATGGAACTTAGTGGTGTTTTTCCTTGGATTTCCACTATTACATACATTATATACAGTATATTGTAAATGATCCCCAATACACTATTGTACATAGTGTATATTTCCCCTGTACTACTCACAATCTGAACCACTGTACATACTGTATATTTATACACACCATATAGTTACAGCCCACTGAATATACCCATACCAATAGACAGTCATGCACACACACATCATACTATATACTTGCACTTCTGTGTATGTCGTGTTTATTCTGGTACTGCTTATGCACTTCTGGTTCGTTGCCTTGTATCTGGATATATGTGCAATGACAATAAAGTTGAATCTAATGAATCTAATCTCCTGGCAATATTTCAACTCCCGTTTGAATTATTTTGCAATTTTTTTCATATCACAGCTGTAGTATTCATTGACCTGTAAGATTTCGTGAAAAACCGAAAAAAAAAAGAAAAACAAATCCATCAAGTCTCACTTCATTAGCACTTCTCCCTGTCTCAGAGCTATCCTCATCTCACGCTCAACACACTGAACACACTGTGCACACTTGAGTCATGAAATGTGACATGACCAAATATAATTTGCAGCACACGCCAAATTACTGGGTGGTTTTGAATTTCTTTGTGACTGGACACAGAGCTCTTTTCCTCCTCCATTCGCCTCTGTAATGACAGAATAAAATGTTCTATCATTAACATGAATCTGTGCTTTTGTAGCAGCTCAATCAATGCTGTGTCACACACACACACACACACACACACACACACACACACACACAAACAAAGACAGTAGCTTTGTTCAAACCCAACCCACCCAATTACACCACAGTACATGATGTGCCATCTTTAGGGAATTCATAACCACTTCATAACTAATTCTATTCTAGTTTTCAATGTCTTTACCTGTCATAATGGTGTTTTAATTTCAATTTAAGTGGACAAAATAGGTCTGGTATATTCTCACTCTTTAAAATTAATAAAAAAAAGCTGCTAAACCCAAACTAGTATAGGGCATGGAGATGAGACAAAAAGGCAGGTGCAGACCATGATCAGCTGTGAGAGAAAGGAACGGCTTAGCGAGGAACGAGATACTAAATAGGCACTATGTCAACAAAGACAGCTAAACCTCATTATATGTAGTGCCAAGCAGCTGGGACCCTCATCCAGCGCCATTCACACAAACCACTAAGCCAAAATCGTTGTGAAGAAACACGATTTGAGAATTATAGAGGAGAAATATAATGCTATGTTTGGTAACAATCAGCCCAGATTTTTCAAGACAGAGATAAAGGAAAGAAGAAAAAATCCTAACGTAAATACATACATACCGTATATCTTCTAATAGTAGCCCGGGCGTTTATTCAAAAAATTATTTGGACGGCCCGGCGTTTAAAAGAGACCGGCACTTAAAAAGGACCGGGACTTATTCCCTTCTCAGACGGAATGGTGATGGGTAAACGGAGTTCATTTGGCAGTAAAATACGGTATGGTACCGTGTA
>JAQMCW010000011.1:15833618-15853699 GCA_030068335.1 Chrysichthys cranchii
TTTGGATTTTTACAACATTATTGTTGAAATACACAGTCCTGAAAAAGGGACGTTTCTTTTTTTGCTGAGTATATAAGTAATAATATTAAAGTGACGTCGCAACTTCGCGGGTTTCACCTTTCGCGAGGGGGGTTTGGTGGCGCCGGAACGTAACCCCCACGCTAGGTGAGGGTTCACTGTCCTTATCCCCCCTTCAATTTAGAATGATAATTATTATTATTATTATTATTATTAAGTATTATTATTATTTCACCAACTGGGACAAGGAAGGCCAGATCTATCGTCAGATCTGTACCATTTCTTCTGCCTACGAAATGGTGTTATCTTTATGAACTTAAATCCTTGATGCTAACCTTTAGTACTGTTTAAGCTATAAGAGTCCAATTTTCCCTCTCACATATATGGGCCTGAATTCTAAATTTCTGCAGGCTGGTGAGACAAAAAATAAGTCCACACCTGTGGGATCGAAGCCAGTCTGCTGTCCTCCTGAGATGTGTCTGCCATTTCTTTTCCAGTTGTATCTTCTTCATCTTCGGACTCATCATCTGTCTCCGATTCGTCAGACTCGTTCTCTGCTCGATCCCCGTTCACCAGCATGGCCTCTTTTGGCTGCTGCAGAGCAGTGGATTGCAAAGAGACCTGTTAAACTTACCCACAAGTCCATGCCAGCTCAGAAACACCCCTTGTCTACATCCATCAGTAAAATAACTTGGACTAAAACACGAAGCACAAACAGGGACCAAGACTGCACTGAACCTCCACATGCCACAATGGACCTCCTCAGCTGAGCCCACTGGTGAAACACTGCATAAAAACATACATTATGGTTCTATGCAGAGCTGGTGTGTCTGGAATGCTGACCTGAGGAGTAGGTGGAGACTGGGGCACACGCTGGAACATCTCCAGCACCGTGCGCTGCTTTAGCACTTTGGTCTTCTTCTTGGGAACGAGGCTATATGTTCCCATCTTTCTCTTCTTCTTCCTCAACACAGATGCTATTGAGCAAGCAAAAGTCTGCAGTCAAATACCAACACATCACCAAAGGCAAACAAACCAGTTTGAAGATCTGGTGTGTGTCAGATTCTCTCTCTTTTTTCCATCCACCAGGTAGGCCAGATTGATTCATTTACAGTCGTGTCCCCCCCGCCCCCACCACCACCACCACCACCACCACCAGAGTACATTTTAGCTGTATTAGTACTGGAACCTTTCAAAAATATTGACTTAAACTGTTGGTAAAATGCTTTTTCTTCAAAGACAAAATATTTGAAATTTGAAAACTGTGAATCCTTGAAAAGCTCTAGTTATTTTAGGCTATAAATAATCGCTTACTTTAATATATCAGACTTTATCTAAGGTTGCCCATCATAATGAAGAAAACCAAAAAGCTTTCCAAAAAGTAAAAGGTAGATTGCTATCGACATGCACAATCTGGTAATGGACAGAAAGCCAATTCCATTAGGTACAATCAAATTTTCTTCAAAAGTCTACATTTTTGCTCAGAAGAGAATTCATGAGCAGATACCTTCCCAGTGAAGATAATGAACACTACATTTTCATGTGCAGAGGATATCCATCAAGATGCTTCAAATCATGATCTCCTTTGCCCAACCTTCAAGCCACTCCACAGGTTTTCAATTAGATTTAGATCTGGTGTCTAGCTGGGCCATTCCAAAATCATCATCTTATACAATTTATTTTTTTGAAGTGGATTTGGGTTTTGGACCTTTATCATGTTATTAGATGGAATTTTTCTTCATCTTCAGCTGTTTAACCATAAAACCTGCCTCTGATAAACAGTTCAGTATTTGGAGCAATCCACAAACCCCTTATCTTTATTAGAGCCCCAGCTCCAGCTGAAGAGTAGCAGCACAACCCTGATGCTGCCACCACCATGCTTCACCATAGGTATGGTGTTCTCTGGGTTATATGCGGTCTGGTTTTTGTGCCAAAGAGATCTTTGAATTATGCCCAAAAGGTTATACCATGGGCTCATCGGACCATAACACATTATGGCACGTTTTGTCAAAATAGTCAGGTTGGATGTTTTTTCTCATGAGAATGGGCTTCTGTCTTGGCACCCTACCCCATAGCCGAGATGATACGCAAATAAAAAAATGAAAAAATCATCATGTGCAAAAAGTGACCAAGACCAGCCAAACATTCCTACAACAGCTCCTTTAATGCTGCTGTACATCAAAGGTTGAATTTTTGTCTGGTCCTTTCATCAATTTTGGAGGAGCATCCTGTTCTTGGTAATGTCATTACGAAGCCTCATTTTTCTCCACTTGTTGATAACAGCCTTTACAGTCTCTGATGGTATATCTAAAGGATTCAATATTTGTTTGTACCCCTTTGCTAATCAACACCTTTGACAACGAGATCTCATAAGGGATTTTTGGACCATGGCTTTAGCAGTCGGATGAAACCAAGATGATGTCAAAAAAAAAACCTGCAATAACAGCTGAACTTTACGTGGGGTTAATCAGACGCACTTGGTTCTTGTCAATTCACACCCACCGCCATGTCACACAATATCGACCAAATGGGGAGGGTGGGGCTAACACGTTCATCCACTTTATACTAGTGAAGTCAAACTCTGTCTTTCTGAACTGTTGCACATGCAGCTTCATAAGGCAGTTTATCATATTTGGAGGAGTGCTTCATTCACTTATTGATGTTGCCGACTGGCTAGCGTCACAGTGAGTGACAGGGACTCACCCTGAGATCATGGACAAGTTTGCTCTTTTGGACTTCCAGCCATGCAGGACTGTGACATTGGTGGATTCAAACTCACAATCTCTAGACAACAGAGTGGAAATTTTTCTGTTGTGCCACTTGGGAGCTAAAATCGTTTCACTGATGACAGCTGTATGATAATTACTTTGACCATCTGAATTTTTAATCTGCTTTGTTAATTCAGGGTCACATGCTGCATTATAAACAGGTTTGCACACTTATGCAACTAGGTTCCTCTGAGTTAATTCATTTTCTTTCCCCCCTAAAAGGTTCCCCTTTTGTTTTTTCACCCAAATTATCTTGGTTGCTACATCAAATTAACCCTTTATGAGGCACTAATTGAAGCGCCTCAAAATTTCAACCGTAGAGTGTTGTTGGAGGATACTAAAACACACATATATATATATATAAAAACGTATGAAAAACACATACTCAAAGGAACATGTATTTAGGATGGGAGAAATCCACGTGGTTCTACGACCTCACGGAGAGATGGGCGGCCATTTTGAATGTCTGTTGAAGTAACCAAATATGGTTCTTCACCAATAAACAGTTAAGGCAGAAAAAGACCTGACAAGGTTTAACTCTGTTTCATTTCTTGCTTCACAAAAACCTCCGATTTTAACATGGGGTGAAGACTTTCAACGTCCTCGATTCTTTAAATGGGTTTAACTCTTAAAAGACACAAACCTACAATTATAAAGGAGAAGGAAATAGTCTGTCTGGAGGAGTGGTCCAAGATCTATTACAGGAAGAGGCTCAGTGCTGCTACTCTATCCAAATATTAATGGCAGTCATGATGGTATTCTTAAACTGAACTGTTTTAGAAAGCTTTCTTCATTTGTGCTTAAAAAAATAATTGTACAAACAACAAATGATTATACTCAAAATACTAGTTATTCCATGCTGACATCAATGTCCATGAAAAGCACATATATTTCCAGAGCTACGAGTCAGAGCGTCTCTAGTAACGAAAACTGATAAGAATATGGCAAATGAGCATAGAATACCTGTGTGTGGCTTAGCTGGTGTGGCGATTGCTGCTGGTATGGCATCAGTTTGCTTCTGAGGTAGCTGGTTCTGAGTTTGAGGAGCCTGAACAGGAGGTTGAGCGTCTGATCTGTCCACACTCTCGCCTTTCACCACGCTTGGCTCTTTTATTTCCCTGTTTAAAACCTGCAGAGGTCAAATGCATCAATTTAACCCTGGAATTACACCACTGAAAAATCAGATGACTGTGAAAGAACCCTGTGTTTACACTAGCAGGCTACAAGTCTTTGGTGTCACTCTGCTGAGAGTGTTGTGACCACTACTGTTGTTGCTTGTGGGTATGAACTATCCAGAGATACAGTAGTAGCTACAGATATGTCCTAAACCAAACTAGGTAAAACAGAATCATGCATTTTATTGTGAAAAGTGGTTGTTTGATTTACATGTTATGCGCTAGGGTTCATACTAGCTATGTACACTCACCAACAGTATCTGTTACGTCCTGGCAAGTTTTGTTTTCTTTGTAAAGTCTCTCTAAATATTGCATGAGAGGTCGGAGAGGGTAAGATAAAATGAAACCCTGGCTATTCTTCCAGGCTTATGTAGGATTTTTGTGTCAAACAGTAAATATAACTAATTACAACTAGGAACTAGTGCTCTAGGATCGGCCTGAGAAATGAACCTGAGCCGGTCGTTTGGAACGGTTGATTTTTTGCGTCTCTAATTTGTATAGAATTAAGAAAGTTCAAACATCACCTATCATGCTGTTGCGTTGTCACTGAAACTGTGGCCCTGTGTCGTACATCTACATGGAATACAAATGGTTGCATCTTGTTTGGTGCACGCTGCTTAATTTTCCTTCCTTGGGTTTATAATCCTACTGAAATTGCTTGTTTCTATGTTTGCTTTCTGAGTCTTTATCCACCTCAGAGTAAGTTTCAAATTGTTAGTTGAACCAGACATTACCTTTAGTGCGTGATTCGAGGCTGGCCTGGACATGGTCTTGCGTGCTCTGTGTACTGTCACACGTGGTGGCGTGTTCGTAGCAGTGCCATTTTTAGTCTCGTTTTCCAAGCGCCCCTCTGCCACACTGGGCCCTGTGCTCGTATTAGTCCTAAAAGCTTCCTGGCCCGGGGTTTGGGATGAAGCTGAATGAGGGAGTGTTTTAGCTGCGAACCCTATAGCCGAGGTTCCCTTAGGGAACCAGTTAGTCCTGTGCTGGGTAGCTGGCGAGTCGTCCTGGGCCTTACTGAGAATATATCCATTACTACCCACTGTGGAGCCATGAGGAGGGTCGGAGTCTGAGAGTCCATTCTCCATGGCATGCACATGGGTGGAGGACCTTTGGACATCAAGGTCCTGCTGAGCTTTGTCAGGTTCTGTGCTCTTAAAGGTCCCATTCAGCTCCTCTGCTGTTCGCCTGATTGCGGGCTCCTCAAGCCCTAAATAGACAAAACAGTATGTTGTCCATGGACAGAAAGCAAAAACATGGTTCGAATAGTACTCAGATAGATTCTAGTGAGGTGAACAATAAAAGCAAGAGAGAAGTTACCTTCTTCTGTTTCGTTGTGCGAGTCTTTCATGCTCTCAGTCTTCATTGGTTCTCTCCGCCCTGTGATCCCTTTGACCAAATCAACAGGCTGAAAAACATAAAAACAAAACAAAACACAATTAGGATAAAAATGATACACGAGACAAAATACTCTCCATTACCTTTAAAGAAAAAGAGGCCTCCGGTATCAGCAATGTTTTGTAGGTCCTAATAGCCTACATGGTATCATATTTAGCCATTATACCACACATTGAGAAAGAAGGACAATTTGCAGAAATGCTGCAATTTCAAAGAAAGATGCTCAAAATCAAATCCCCTTTCCCCCTTGGATGAATAGCACGAACACAACCAACTCTCTGATCATATAAATTTCAAAAGCATTTAATTTTGTCAGTCTGCATGAGACTGAGAAGGAGAAAAACAGGGAGACACTAGCTCATCCTTTGGGAATGTGTCTCAACACCACAACAACATGACAAGGTATTTGATTGGCTGGCAATGACTCCATTGGTATAGTGAATCCTTTTACAGCTGGGTTATTAGGAAATGTATTGAGTGCAAAAGATCATGAGGGATTTGTAGAGCCCAAGAGAATTAATCACGAACATCAGTCCAAATTCCACGCCATGTAATTGGGGGGGAAAAAAACAACAACAAGCAAACGGGAAAAAGCTATTTTGCAAATGCATAGTTAGCCATGGTTGTTTTGAGCTTCGTACTGAAGCAAGAGTGAGCAGAAAGTGAAGACATGCGGCTAAAACCGGATCTCCTCAGACCCACCATTAACGTTGCTCAACTTTTCCTCTCTTTCATCCTACCATCCTCATACTCTCTCCCTCTTTTCTAGTTACCCCAGTTGTATTGAATAATTGCATTTGGCCTTTGGCCCAGTTACTGTAGAGAGTCCCAGCTGCTCAGCCATCCCTGCACTGAGGAAGTGCCTCATCTCCAGAACTGGTTTGGTTCCTGCCCAAAGTCCTGAATGCACAAATAACAAAACCAGCACTTCTACAACAAATAGATCCTTTTCTCACACGCAACATGCAAGGCCTTTGACCAGAACATCTGATCATCCCAGCCAATGTGCTCTGATTAACGTCAAAAAAAACAAAACAAACAGCAGTTAACTTTGCATTGCCCGAATGTGAATATCAATCAACAAAGGCGAAAGACATACAGGCAAATGGCATAGACACCCGTGAACAAAGATCTAATTAACACAAATAATGTCCTGCTGGGATGCAGTGTTGCTGAACTTGCCTTGCCCAAACAACTTTAAAAAGGGAGGACATCTAACGCACGAGAGGCAAAGCAGTCTGGGGTGTCATGGCTCAGAAATGATTCTGCCATAGCCGGCGTGCTCAACACAGAGCAGGGCTTGTTCCCTGTAGGATGGTAGTCAAAATGGCATATCTATACTCTCTGAGTTCATTGATCAATCCAGGACCATTGAGCAAAGAGGGAACGCATGGACTCTGCAACAGAAACACACAAGTCAACATTAACAAGATTAAACAACGAGGGAAAAAAATCTAAATTAAACCTTAGGGACACGAAGCAAATGCTAAACTTGCTGTCTTTTGAGAAGGACAGAAGCAGGCGAGCAGCTCCATCTACTGAGACAACTGCAAAGCAACTAGAGTTATATGAGCACTCATAGCACACACTCACTCACTCACTTGCCAGCCTTCAACATCTACTGGAGTGATTTTCAGCAGCCATGCTCAAAGGAAGGAGGTCAGAAGGTGTAGTAATTACAGCAAAATCCAGGCTCTTCCCCTGGCTGCCCCTCCCCCAGCCATGCCTTTGCTCCTCAGAACCTCCTCATCTGATTGGCAGCCACGCTTGCTGCCTTCTACAGGACACAGAAAATGGCTGCCGTACGTTGGAGCTGCTCTCTCAACAAAGGTCGGTCCTTCTTTCTGTTTCCCTGTCTCACCACAAGGGGAGCCACTTCATAATAAGAGTCCCCTCACACCTCACCAACCCTGAGAGGTTCTGGTCCATTAAAACCAAACACGACAACGTGAGGAGCTGTCAGAGTGATCCATTGGGCATTTCTGAGCAAAGGGTGCATCACTTACTTCAAAAGGAATCTCTCTGTCAGCAAAACTTAGCTTCCAGTGTGGCCCTGATGTGTTTCCTCTTTAATCGAGAGTTGTGAACAATGATGGACCATTGTTTTCCCACAAAATCCCCTTCTTTTTTGGATAAGGCTGTCCATCTTGGTTTCTCTCTGGGAAAGACGTTGC
The DNA here is from genome assembly GCA_030068335.1 of Chrysichthys cranchii. Lineage (NCBI taxonomy): Eukaryota > Metazoa > Chordata > Actinopteri > Siluriformes > Claroteidae > Chrysichthys > Chrysichthys cranchii. The sequence continues at coordinate 15,841,152 of JAQMCW010000011.1, forward strand.
TTTCACCAAAGGCCTGATGAATCAGCTCATGTTAGGGAAAATATTATACATAACCCCCCTGAAAATCAAGTACGTATCTGTAACACTGATGCTCCAGAGCTGGTTTGGTACCTTCATTTAATACTATTGATTTGTTAAATCCAGCAACCTTGTTGGCTCCCAATCCTCCCATGTACATACCGCATCCTGCATGTCAAAAAATACCTATGCAAGGACAGAACGATCAAAACAGTGAAAATATCCATGTCGAATCGTAATTCTCTTCTGATCGGAAAAGGTTAACATGGAAATGCGGTGGAACGTCATGATCACCGGAGTATCCCTGGGATTTTAGTCCCTCCCGAGTCGGTCGTGTCAGGAAGTTTTAGGAATTGTGTGTGGACACGTTTGGAAAAACCAGAACGTTTATTACCTTCAATAAAATGAGCAGAAGAAAATAATCCTGGGTAACAACCTATATATGCTGTCTGATCTGACATTTGGCTGAAGATTCCAGTATATCCTGTGGGAATAGAGGATTTGCACTGTGTTTCAGGATTGACAGCACAGAAAGCACTCTTTTCTATTGTCTCTGGCCTAAAAACTTACCCAAAACCAAGTACTGTTTGAAATTAATACGCAGAACCATAAAATCTAGATGACTTGTCGGAGACGTGATGCTCTTGGGGATTTTGCGCAAGATCAAGATCAGCTTGCACAACTGTAAGGCTTCCGACAAGCCCTCACAATAAAGATATTAAATGAAGGTACATGTAGCATGTGTGGAAATTCTAGTATTTAAAAATTGCTGATGCTGTGCGAATCCGACGTGATCATTACAGACATTGCTGAACTGACACGTGTTGGAAATCTTGTATCCAGTTCAGTACAACAAACTGCCTTCTGTTTCACAGTACTGTACGTTGAAACGGAACGACACTATGACTAACTTTTTCTAAACTAGTGACCTGGCAAACATCAATTTGAACACTCAGGCTTGCAAAACTAAGCAAAAAAAAAATGGAGATCGTGAAGCAGTCAGGATATTTTCAAACAGAGAACCAGCCTAGGACCAGAGAACTGGTCCTTCAGACCATACAAAGCACTGAACCAGGCATAACAAATTCTGTTTGGGTGAAACAAACCTGTAGTTTGTAAACTAGTCACACGTTCAAAGATGTATAGAAGCTACAGTCGAAACTGATATGTCTTGAACTTGAGAATCTGACATCAAGTGGCAACATATGTTTTGCACCAACAGCCTGTTGTACTGCAACTTTATCCGTTGGCATTTCTCATATAATTGGCTCAAACCTGACCTTAAGTCCACATCAATTTCCTTACCATCACATTCCTATTGCTCATATTGTGACGTCAATGCAGCTCCACGGCTGAGCTCATCTCACTTTCCAAAGACAAGATCCCGATCCGAAACACTGACACATAAGGGGTGATCCTTTCTCTCAGCACCATGAACAACTGACTACTACGGTTTCAATCTGGCAATCTCAGCATTATATTTCATACAGCAGCAGTAAGAGAGAAAAAGCTTGGCTCTGTCAGTTCAATAGCTGAAAAACATTGCCTTGAAGTAGGGCTGTTCTTCTTCCCAAGCCCTCCCCCTACAGGCCAAAAGAGAGATCATTTCCAACAGAGGACAGGAGGAAGAGGGAAGGGCCTCTGCACCCAACCGCCATTTCGTAACCAGATTGTTTACTGATACAACAGAACACAGTGAATTCTTTTCTATGGCAGAAGGAATGTGTGGGTAAGATTTGAGCACCATCCATCAGTTCTGATCGAATCCCCATAGTGTCAAGTGTGTTTCTGGGGGGAAAAATAAATAGTCATAAAAAATGAGCTATACAAATTAGCCTAATTGTACAGGTTAGAAAATAGTCCACATGTAGGAATTCTCAAGATGCTTGTTAGGCATTACCGTTCCTCCACAACTGATGGAAGAGTAAATTTGCCACGCAGCTGCTCCAAAAATAAAATGGCATAAAATAAAACAGCTCAAGTTTCAAATGCTGGGGCAACGCAGGCCATTTTTCATTCTTCCAGGTAAAAGACATTTCTAAATTCTTTTAAATCATATTTTTCATAAAAGCCCATGAAATGAACACAAACGACAAATCTGCCTTGTTGTTCCACTTTGAGACGTCCGTTCCTTATTTATTTGCACGGATCGTCATGTCAATCAAAAACCAACTCAAAAATCTAATTGATTGCACCAAAGTAACACCGTGGTCACACGAACCACATGCTAGTGTAGAACTGGCTGCAAACGCTAGGCATCTAAAGAAGAATGAAAAATACTGATATAATATAAATCATGAAATCATCCTGCAACCTTCAGCACACTCAAAAAAAAAAAATAATAATCACGTTTGGTCTTCCTGATGACTTCCTGAAGGCAAAGCAAAGACAGAATTATGTGAGATACACAGAAAACATACGACATCAACACCAGCACTGCGTTAAAAGGAGGGTGCATTTGCAACAAAGATACATCTACAGTCCTGATGCGAAATAACCTTCTCCAGTGTCCATGACACCTCGGCCTCTGGGTTCTTTACTCATCTCAATGGTTCCTCCAACAAAAAGGCAGAACACTGAGCAGACTAATCAGGAGAGTCATAAGAGCTTCATCTTGTTCCTCGGCAGAGATAAAGCCCTCTTTGCGCTTCCTTTTGCAAGCAGAAAAACAATCGACTCCAATAAACCACCATCAATAAACCAGCATTTTTGCTTCTTTTTTTTTTTGGGCATGTGCTCAGCATGCCATTCTTTAAGTTTGGCCTGGCTAGCTGAACAGGCCCAAACCTGCACGAATCAATTATCTTTCTGCAAACAGCATGGCATATCTGCAACCATTTCTTTCCATTTATCCAACATTCTTGTGGTGATCATGAGTCACAGGGGAAAACGGAGCACGGGAAATAACAAAGGAGAACGTTCTCGAGCAACGACCGAGAGACAGCATGCATTTTAAAAGAAGAGACTGTCTTCTTCCCAGAACTCAGAGATGAGACCAGGCTTCTTCCTGGCCTCTCATTTAACACAGAACCTAATACAAAACCTCCTTAAGCACTCATTAAACCAGACTGTGGTAAACACTGGGTTCATCCGTTGCAAGTTCCCAAGCTGCCACCATTTACACCATGCCATCTGACTACTCATATAGCTCTGTACCAGAATTAAAGGCAACTACATTTAGCTTCAAGCTCTGCAAGCCACTGGTAACAGACCCAGTGGTCTCTATTTCAATCCATGGACCAGACCAGTGCATGACTCAATCTGAAGGCTGTCACAAGAGAGCTCCCCCTCTAGCTAGCACTCTCAATGGCCTGAACATGAATGGAGGGATAAAAGGCATATGGTGGAAAAAAGCACAGCCCAAAACCCATAAATACTCAGAGCCAGCAAGGATGGAGGCTTGAGGTCTTGTTCCTTTGTTAAGGGTCCTCTTCCAGCAGCATCATACCTGCTTTCTACCGAGGGCCTCCATTGAGACTGAGCGAGAGCTTCGAACAGATTGTTCTTCTTTTTTCCCCCCCCACCTCCTCCTGTATGCAGACTTTCACCCAGCTTGCTGGTCATGTGACCTAGCAGCTCCCTCTGTTGGCCAGCTTTGCTAACGCTCCAACCGAGCATGCTCAGTCAGTTCGAATTTCAATGTTTATTTAATTCTTCTTAAAGGAGGTCACCAATGAAAGCAAGCTGCCATTTTGTTTTGCTGGCACACAAAATATATCCAGCAGATGTACGAGGGGGCAAAAGGAACGTGATGTCCAACTACAGCATGCAGAACAAAGAGTGTGAGCTATCCTTAATCTCATCTGGTCTACCCAGAGTTCTTTATCTCCAGTAAGCCTGAGGAGGGCAGGGCTGTCACGGGAGACTTGTGCTCAAGGCCAAAACAGAGAACGATTTTACCATTTGCAAGAGTGAAAAATGGGAGAGCCTGAATAACCTGACTAATCCAAGCCTTTGGCGTCTACACAGCCAGTCGGAATCATTCTGCATCTCTGCACCAGCATTAACTGAATGTAACTCTTGACCTGTGTTATTTCTACTCAGTGGAACTAAACTGAATGTGTGTCAAGGTGATAAATAAATAAATTAAAAAAAGAGAAAGCCCTCAAATGCATGTTAGAAGCTTTGCATTTTAAGTGTAGGCTAAAGCAGGATTAACTTCAAGGCAATCAGAGTTGTGGTTCTAGCTTATCGAATTGGTACAATATGCTCTTCTAATCCTTCTTATGTCCTACAGAATATCTTAAAAATACCATTTCTTTCCCCCAAAATAATTTTTCAAAATGGCTACTAACAAACCTCAAAATATTGGAAACATGCAAGTCATGCTCATTCTGGATTACTGCTTTGATTTTGATCACAACACTTCACTAGATTACTAAGATCACCAATGGAGCATGCTGAGGAGTCGCCCCCCCCACCCCATGGCCATTTTGAATTCATGTCAGATTGCCAGGCATAGCGCTACTCTGAATCAGAGCCACTGGCCTTCCTGAGGTCTTTCATTACGCATAGCCCGTTGTGAAAGCACTACCCACGTCACGTTTCCCTAAAGAAAAACGCGTAATCTTCAGGTTCATGCCTGCCATTCCATGCGCAAATCCTTCTGCTTGACTGGCTGTACGGCAAGAGACAGACACAGAGTCACAAAGGGATACAGCAGGGGAGAGCAACTGAGAGAGATCTAACAGGAAGAGGAGAAACGGTGCTCTTCTACACCTCAATAAGCCTTTTCCAATAAAGGAACCACAGCAAAGTAGACATGTACAACATAAAACGCCCAGTTTACGAAATCGAAAACAGACCTGTCCATGCATGCAAGAGTGAGCCAAAGCTCTTATCAGCATAACCTTCAACTCAACTGAACTCGATCTTCAATCCAGGAGGCTGCACAACGGCAGGAGATAATAATCTGCCATAATATAATCGGCAACTTTTCCAACCATTTATCACTTTTGTGTGGGGAAGAAAAAAAAAAAAACAACAGCAGCAGCTAGCTTCAGTAGACTACCCATCTTTCCAAGTCTTGAGATACCATTTGAACAAATCAAACCATTTGTTCAAAAGAACAGCAACGGCACTGTAAACAAGCCTTCTTTCAATCTACACCTTCATGAGGAGCCTGCAGAGGGAAAACGAGTGCCAAAAGTGCCACCTTTTTCTTCCTCATAGCTGCAGAAAATATGCAGCCATGCCTGGTAAATATCAGAAAGGGTTTCATCTGCAGATCTCACAAGTGACACTCAAACTATACCTCTGCCCAACACCCACACACCCACACACAAATCATTAAGAAAAACCCTTGTTTCTTTTTCTAGAAGGGCCACCGGAAGAGAACAAGAGAATATCTCGAAGAGCCTGCAAAGAGCCTCTGTCCAACAACTTTCAGGAAGGCCTTCTGATCAGCTTCTGTACCCATGCACACATCAACTGAAGAATCAATCACCTGCAATCAAACAGAAATCCAAAATCACAATAAAAAATGAAAAGTTGCAATACACAAACACACACAAACACAGAGAAAAAGCAACCCAAGATAGACCTTGGCCTATTTTTTTTTTTCGGGAATCAAATAAATGACCAGCCCGTATATCTGGCAATGGCTCTCCCAAAAGACAGGCAGCAAAACAGAGAAGCTAATAATCCTGCTATTTTATGTTGAGCCCTCCAGCAACATGGCAGTACCTGGCATAGCCTGTGGGTCTCCATTGATGGGGGAAGAGGAGGAAGAGGGTGAGAGTAAAGCTCCACTGACTAAAGTCTAGCTTCCCGCACAAGCACCGTCCCTTCTCAGGTCACATGACCAACTCTCTGTAGAAAGCATTGACATGGCGCTCTCTGGGCATGCTCAGTTGGAGCTCTGCTGGTCTTCACGAAGAAGGAAGAGCAGGAGGGAAAAAAACCACAACACTGCAGCCATTTTCATGCAATGGTGTGTGGATCCAGTGGTGGTGGGAACAGAATGCATGCTGAATATGAGCTCAGGCTTTATGCACAGTGTAAAATGGACTGTGAACATCTATTTTATGGCTAAAATGAAAAGAGGCCCAGCATACCAAATAAAGATTCATGTCTCTGCTTAAGCATGGGGTAGTACAGAAACACCAGAGCTGGCTTCACACCAAGTTTCTATTGTAGCAATGTTATTCTCATTCTCAAGTCTGAAGTTTTGCGTTCTGGGATAAATAAGTGAACTGACTATAATTTTGTATCGGCCCAATTGTTCTTCGGAAACCTATGCGTTTTTGTGGTTAGACATTTAATACGTGTTGCAGTAAAGATGCGCATCACTGCTTACTTTAAATACACAGGTAACTGAAATGATCCTGTTGCCATTTCTGACTTTTCACGTCACACATAATAAGACCGCTTATTAGACAAAGAATGGTAAAAAATTTTCATTCACAACTACAGTAATAGTTCAAATAGAAAGCCAGAGCAATGGGTCCCCATAAGTGGAGCGGATCGTCTCTATATAGAAATAATTCTCTAAATTAATCTAGATTAAAATGTAGCCATTTTAAAATATGCACTTTCTTTTCTTTTTTACAAATGAATGCCAATACACTGTTACCTTTGTCACATGTTTGTTTACTACTTCGGCTATATTCAGCAACACAGTTTAGCAAGACTGCGAACACAAAAGCTAGATGAACAGAAACTTCCTTCCTCCAGAATTCTGGTTAAACTAGAACTACTACTACTACTACGTCGGGTACTAAATCTACCCGTGCCACGGGAGCCGATTTCTACCTAGGAGTTGACGGCTACAGTCAAGACGCTGGTTTACTATTTGATTCCTAAGTACATAGCGTTCATAAAGCTGCATATTAGCATTTGACAACGATAGCCAAAATGAGACCTTTGGTAACACTTCTGAGACACCTCAACCATACACAAGTGTCAACAACTTCTAAATATAGAAGCCCACATCCTTGCCAGGAAAATAATGTCAGTCTTATTTAAGCTATATTGGCTCACATAAATATAAGTCCTGCTTAGGACATTTAATACTTGACTGTCTCCCTGCAAAAATCATGTTTGCTAATGTGCCTAAACATGTCTAAAATCTGGCTAGCTAAGGCTACGTCCACACTACTCCCTCCAGACCCGCATTTTTGCTCCGTACATGAAATTATCTCCAATCATACAAAGACATCTGAAAATGCACATCATGTGACTATTCATGTACACTGGGCATGTGGGTGCAGATTGTCTACAGATTGTCCACTCTGCAGTTAGTTGCCTAGTTGCAAACCATTCGAATTATAGCTAGCCTCCAAGCACATGTAGACAGTTGTAGTGTTACAAAATGCAGAATTTACCTGCACAACAGTTGCTAGCTAAGACAACACAGTCAGTAATGATCACGCTTGTAAGGCTGTCGCTTGTTTTTTTTTTTTCAGGAAAAGCACCATGTGATAGGAGCGTAACGAATCAGAGAAGGATATTTTGTGACCGCTAAGACCCAAACAGGAAGCAAGACTCTACGTTTCTGGCCATCCTCACTGAAATGTTTTCAAACTAAAACAGGACCAGCTGCGTTTATAAAGCAAAACTCACCATTTTCACGGGCTTGGGAGCACTGAAGTAGTATGGATGCCAGGACGTGTTTCAAAGCTAAAACATATTAGTCTGGATGTAGCCTAAGTCAGCCTTTTTTGCTAGCCGTCTTAATGATTTGATCAAGTTGTTAGATATCTGTGCCCTAGCAATACAAGCACAAGTCTAATCGATTCAGTTTTATCAGACACCTACTGTCGACGTGGGCACAATGCTTCCGTATCACCAAATCATCATCAAAACAAAGAAGACCAACTTGTACAGACAAAACTGATCAAATTTTGCAACGTTTAAATGACCTAAAAAAAACACATTCATAGCAAGAAATTTGGCCAACTGAACAGATATTACTGAACGAGTCGGTGATTATTTTCCCACCAACTATGAGCATATAATAGATCAGTGGCGTGCAGAGATGATGATGTAAGTAGATTAGGTTATAAATACTGAAATAGGTGCAGCTCTCAACTTTCAGTTTAACTGCAATAAAACCTTTATATGTAATTTTTTGGGACTGGACAGTGTTGTTGGTACTGTTTCGATTTTAGTTCGTGTCGGCTGCATGAAGTGAGGTTGTTAGTTTTACACATGAAACATATGCACTACTTTGTAGCACCTACTAGAGAGAGAGAGGGAAAAAACCCAGCGTGACCACGACTTGTGATATCGCACCATAGTCCTAACTCTAACCAGTGTTTTCTAGTGTTTCTGGGAACATCGTAGTCGAGTTCTCTCTCTCTCTCTCTCTCTCTCTCTCTCTCTCTCTCTCTCTTTTAAAACCCTTCCACTTTAGGCAATACCCTATTTAATTGAAAGCAATAAATTCAGAAAGGTACGGATAATGTCCTTGCATTACACATTCGTTACTTACGTACCATGTCCAGATTTGCATAATTTAGGAAGCAATGAGGCACAGCCCAACCCTGTGTGTAAGGCCAGTTTCATCTGAAGTGAAATACTTCAGATTTGCACGGAAATGAAATTTATTTACATCCTTGTAAAGTCATGATTCGGGTAATTACTTTTGTACGTCAGTACTTCTTTAACAAAATTGACCATAACTTGCTTTGGGTTCAACAGTTTCCAAAAATTTTACTTTAGCTTTTGTTACAAATGTCATACATTTCTATATTTCTATGTGCGTGAAACTTACGCCCAGCATTATGATACATTATAGCTAAACATATGTTTGGACAGGAATAATAATAAACCAAGACTTGCATGCCTTGAGCAAGTATTTTACTTATACTGATATGTTTAAGATGTAAAAGTAAAAATGTAGACCCAAAAAAATAAAAAACTACTACACAATTGTATCAATGTAATAATAAATCACATGACATAAGGAAAGACCTCAATAGTTATTTTCTTACATTTATATAGAAGGACTCAGCAATAACTTTAAATCACGTTAACTTGCAATGTATAAAACTGAGGTAAAAACACTTTTATTACATATTCATAGTAAATTTATCAAGTAACAATAAAGCTAAGACGCCAGACGCCTCAAGCCATCTTAGATGCATCATGATAAACACTACCTACCAGACAATATAAGATTCAAAAATCCAACTCCAAATCCAATCATGAAATCATCATTTTACCTAACTTTACCAAGTATTACATAAAGCTAAAGTCAACTTAAGGAACCAGTATTAAACAGTCCTAACAGTACATTCACCTAGCCAGCCTGACTTAACGTAAGATTCTCCAAGCTTATTCCTGCCAAAACCAGTTCCTGGTTTAGCAACTCTGACAGAACATGCTTGGATTTTTTTTTTCTCGCAAAAATTCAGACTATTCAATCAAATGAGGTTAATCTGGAAAGTTGTTCAACCCAGGACTGCGACAATGTTACGATGCATGTTTTAGCCCAAGCTAACATCAAGGGTTGGAACATCTGTAATAAATGATGCATAGCATCATTGACCACATGACATAATTGGTTAATAACAACTAAATTGCGTTTATTAATTTCATTAACATTAATTTCAATGGCGACACTGCACCCTGAAACTTACCAGCACAACGAGATACAATCCAAACCCAAAGTTGCACAATTGAAGGTTATGTGTTAGTTTATTATTGGTATCTCTAAATCTCTAGTTCATGACCTTATCCAGTGAGATAACATTTCAGACAATTTAATTAACCACCATAAGCACCATCAGTGTTCGTACACTTGGCATGATTATACAGTTTCTCAGAAATGCTAACAACTCGCCAAATGGCCAATAGAACTGGTATGGTAGCTAACAAGACAATCCTAGCAGTTAGACAGAAAAAAAACCAACAAAATTTTACCATCAAGCACATCTCTTGGTTCTCAAAACTTTACAAATTAAGAGGCCAATGTTCACCAAAAAAAATTTTTTTACAAAGAAATGAAAGCAAGCACGCCTCACGTCCTTTCCCCTTCGGTGAAATGGCTTTTTCTTTTGGCCAGGGGAATTTTATTAGCATTTAATTAGACCAAAAAAAACCCAAAAACAAATAAAAATAGTGTTCCTTTGTCTGCTATATTGCGATAGTATGCCAAGAAATGTAAATCGTAGCTCAAAGATACTGTTTTACAAACAATAATTCCTTCTACAAATGATCTTTCAGTACATTTTAATGATGCCACTTGCCTTACTTACATAGTAACTAGGTATAACTTTGGTACCAATCTTGGTTTCTCATACTGTTCTGAAAATCTGGATGGGTTTGGTCAAATCCATTATCCCATTTGATGCAATGAACGCAAGACACAGATGTTTCATGTGAACACCAGGCACCAGGTTTCATGCCGCGATCACGCCTACGTTTTGCATAACCTACAAACAGAAGCTTCCAGCAAGTCGAGTCGGTTACTGTGACGATGGCAGGATCGGTCTCAAATATCACTCGATACAAAAAGCTGTTACTAACATCCTATACCGCAGTCCTGCTGAATTCTCAAACCCATCTGGTCACAAGCTGTTGACTGATCTTCTCTAACAGCAGCTCTGAGAGCAGTTCCAGCTGTTATTCAAATGATGTCTTTATATCAATGCACAGGTTCTAACACAAGACCTCGTATTGTGGACACTCCACATAATCTAAGGATAATAAATGGGTTAAAAATTGTTACTATTTAACAAATGAAAACGAATCAAGGCCAGCCATAGCCAGCTTGATGAATGGGGTGTGTGTTTTTCCATTACGTGGAACTTTTTTTTTTTTTAGTTTGCCCACAACCACAAATAGTCTTACTGAACCACACGTAAACATGTATTTAAGTAGATGAGTGCAAGAAAAGAAATCTCTCGTCCTCTTCAATGCAGAATGCACATCTTTAATGTGTGTATGTACCGTTCTTTAAAAATAAATGTTGAAAATACTTCAAGTGGACATGTACATCATTGGCCAATGAGGGAACTTGTAAACTATAGTGGGTAGTAGCCGGTTTCTTGTGGTTTACACCATTAATCGGTCCTTTGTCTTGAGGAACCTGCACCCAGCAATACAGGCACATTTAGGCATATTTAAGCTTCTGTTCACGGACCGATCGTGAACAAGTAGCTGATGTAGAAATGGGGATTCTCACACATTGTTGGGGTGGGAACAATGTTTTAATGGGAACATGAAGGTGGTGACTTAATGGTTAAGGCATTGGGCTGTCGATCAGAAGGTCTTAAGTTCAAATCCCAGTACCACGATGCTGCCACTCTTGGGATCTTACCGTTGTAGACAATAGAGTCAGTTTTAAGTTTAACTTGGTATGTCTATTAACTAGAAAAGCCCTTTTGTCTACATTCTTTTAAAACAGGATGTATTACAACTAAATAATAAACCAGGCACCAGGGTTAGTGCTCAACTCGTGCACCACACCACTCTGAAAGCACAATCCTCAGCACACTCGAGTACCTCTAAGCCCAGCACTGCCTCACCAGCAGGAAGTCAATGGCTGCCTAAATAAATAAACAAACAAACAAATAAACAAACCAACCAACCAACCAACAAATAAATAAATAAATACTCATTGCTCTTGACCAGAAAGGAAAGGAAGCCACTTGAGGGTTGTGTGTCATTCAAATGCACTGTTCCTTTCATAGTGACTGAGTTTCTGAACCTAAAACCCCACGCTGAATTCTGGGTCTTGGAAATCACAGAGGTTCTCCAATCCCAAGCTTAGGTTTGCGCTACAAGAAATATTACACCATGAAGTGTGACTCAATGTACGCTGGGGAGAAGGGCTGGCTAGCACGAGCACGACTCCAGACTCAGCACTGAACCAGCTTTATTTCGCTTAATCCACAGTATTACTCTTTTCATACAAGGTATTCTTCAGATAGAGACAGAGTGTGTGTGTGTGCGCGCGTGTGTGTGTATGCATGGTGCCTCAGGATGGACTGAGGGTTTCTAATGGAGTGTGTTCCCACCTCACACTCAGTTCTCCCAGCATGGAACTCCACCATGACCCAGAGCACGATGAAGCAGTTACAAAAGATGAATGAAGAAATACTCATCAGATGAAACACCACTACGCTTTGAAGCCGGAACAAGCTGCAGCCACGGAAGAAACTATGGCGAATGTGGGGCGCCCTCTACTGGCCGAGCAGTGCTGGTTCGCCACTTAACACCTGCAGCGTTTCTTCAGGTTTACAGCACATGGCATGGGGATGGAAATTTGAGAATGTATGCAGTTTAAAGGACTTCCTGCAGTTTCTTTGCACAAAATCTCGGTCAACTAGAGCCACCCTGGTCACGTGACACTAGTAGCTAATGATACTGAACTTTCACACACTCAGGACATCTAGAGGAGACATCAGTGAAATCAAAGCTGTCCTAGCTACTCAGCTTTAGTTTGTCATGTCACACACACACACACACACACACATACATACATACATACATATATACACACACACAGTACAGGCCAGAAGTTTGGACACACCTCATTCAATGTGTTTACTATATTGTCATGACCATTTACATTGGTAGAT